>CM071866.1:38837341-38856068 GCA_036759665.1 Gynandropsis gynandra
AGAGTGAGACGGTAGCACTCACCGAGGAATGCAGCACCATTCTTCAAAACAAGCTGCCCCCGAAGTTGAAGGACCCTAGAAGCTTCTCCATTCCGTGCACAATAGGTAATCTGGATATTGATAAAGCTTTGTGTGATTTAGGAGCAAGCGTGAGCCTCAGGCCACATTCAGCGCCCGAGCGGGTATTGTCTCGTGCCAGATCGGGTAAAGCTACCCGATCTCATTGCCCTTGTGCCCGGGTCGTGCAAGGTGTGCGGATAAAAACCCGTAGGTTTTTCCCGAGCGGGTGGTCTATGGTGTCCGACCGGGCACCCTTGTGATCTTGAAATTTCTCTTTTCCGCTCGTTGCTCGGGTGTTCCTTTGGGTTCTGAAGCTCGATCTTGGCTCTGAGTAGATATATCCTCAAATCATGTGGTTTTGATCAGGAATCCATCATTTTAAGCTCATTTAGACCTTGTCGCCTAAAAACCTGAAAACCAACAAAACGGGTGTGTGAAACTCATAATCATATAGGATATGTAAATCTCTATATAAGATGTATGCGAAAATGGCACTAAAACCTATCCTAAAATTGATACACTTTCAGTGTTATCAAGAATCTCCCCAATATTTTGGTAGCTAAATCTCAAGAATTAGCAAGATAAGACAATCTTTATTAATAAAAAAAACTTAGTTAGAATTTCATACGGTGGGTCCATATTTATAAGGACCATATAATAATAAAAAACTGAATAAAATAAACCAACTTAATTAAACTAAGCAAAAGTGCTTGGTCGAGTGGTGTAACCACTCCATTAAGCACCGCATAAGTCTTTGAGCTAAATTCTGCAAAACTTAAATACGTTTGGCCAAACAACCCCTATGCTTGGTCGAGTTCTCCCACACTCGTGTCATGCAATTTGCTACTCGGGCCGAACGCTTTTAGCTCCTCTAGATTTTTGCACCTCTCAGACTATTCGACTTATAGGTAAGTCACATAAGCCTCCATTGACGCCTCTTGATGCCCTTATAGAGCTTTTGCAACTTCTTTCGCCACCATTCAAGTGAATAAGTTTTGCATCTCCTTAGTCTCTTAGCCCGATTATCATCCTCATCATTATTAATTAACTGTTATGCAATTAATTAAAATTTTTAAATATGATTAATGGGATAATTACTAGAATAATGAGCATTCTGTTAATGGGCAATGATTGTGGAATTAGTTGAGATCTATATAAATAATTAGTGGATGATAATATTAAATGATGTGGATATATTGAACCAAAGCTATTTGTTAGATTAATAGAAGCAATTGATAATGGAAATTTTCTTAAAGAATGCATCATTTAGATTATTTAAAAAAATAGATATTAATATGAAAATGAAACATTGAAATCATGAAGGTTAACTTAATTGCAAGATTAATGGAAATTTTGATAATGGGTATCTTTGTTAAAACCATTTACTCTTTTGGTATTATCCTAGATCGACGTTCTATTATTAGGAGGATGGATTCGGAATGAAATCCACTAGAAACCTAATAGTTGAACCTAGAATTTGCCTTCTTGAAGAAAAGACGCCCTAAACCTAGACTACAACTTTACTAAAGAACCTCAGATGCAATAAATCACACCACAACACTTGTGAACAACTCAGAATCTCTCCAAGAGTTGTAGATAAATCTATAGGATTAGTAAGAAAAAAGAAAACTTTATTGATAAACATTGGGGTGATAATGTCCATACAAAGGGTCCTCTATTATAGGGACCAATAATGAATATAAACTTAAATAAGACAACTTAACTAATTCTGACTAAAATGCTCGGTCGAGCGGTGCAACCGCTCGATCAGACACCGTTTAAGTCTTAGTCCTAAATTTTTAAAACTAAGTACATTTGATTGAGAAAAGTAATACTTGATCGAGCTATCCAATTCTTAGTCGAGTCCCTTAGTGCTCAGGTCGAGCGATCAGTCCTTCGTGCCATCCTTTGATCTAGTGAGTTCATTTAGGTCGAGCATTCCACTGCTCTGATCGAGTGTTCTATTTTCATATGGGTGTTCTCAGGTCGAGTAGCATGTTGTTTGAGTCTAGTGCCTCTGACTCTCCTATCTTCTTGTTTCATTCAACCTCATTCACTTGTTGGCACATCACATATACTTCCCTTGATTTCCTTTGATGCTCTTGTGGTGCCTTAGAAAGTTCGTCCACCACCAATTGACCAAACATGTTTTGTATCCTCTTAGCTTTAGCTCTTGTGATCGATCCTTGTATTGTTGGTGTATCAAGCAGAGTCTCATCCTTATCACGTTTGAATTATTGAAACAATAATAAATATTAATATGAATATAAAACAACCTAACGAACAAATAAAGTTGTACCAAACAACTAAGTTAGGTTTGTTGAGGTGCATGTCACTTGTATGCTAAAGTGACTACATCAAGTTTAATCAAACCAAACTTTTAGTGTATACGATTCTTCATCTAGTTGTGTTATTGGTCATACCATATAGTATTAAGTAACGATGATTAGGGCATATTTATTTGTTTACTCATTTAATTTAATGGGCAAACAACCACTACAAGAAATTTATGGTTTAGAGATTGAAGAATCCGTCTCTAATCCGTACCCAAACCTGTTTCAGGACTGATTAGGGACGTTAGGAAACCCTCTGCAAACGAGCATCACCAACCTATATCTGTCCGCAAATACATATAGAATATTTAGTATGCAAACCGTCCGCAATTTCGGTTGAAAGGGTAGTCCAGAAATCGACGCGAAAGCCGGACGAATATCGGGTTTAAAATTTTCGGACGGGAACAATGCCGTCCGGAAATTTTTTTTTTAAAAAAATAAAAAACTAAAATTTAAAATCGAAATTTAAATTGAAATTGAAATTAAATAATCAGTATTTATACAATATTAAAATTATCTATTTATAAACTAGTTAATAGTAATTGGGAATTATCATCGTTATCGTCATTGTTTTCGGCCCAATTGATAGTGGGCATGTGCTCCTTCATTATTCTGAGCCACTGCTGACGTTCCCTTCTTGATCGTTCAACTTCTCTTTGCAGAGCGTTGAACTCTGAACTTTGTTGCTCTAATTTTTCTTGCATCTTCGAGATTGTGTTTCGAATTCCTCGGTCGCGACCTTTTCCTTGCCTTTGGAGGCACTCTCATATTTTGATGTCATTCCTCCAAGACCAAATAAGCGACCTTTGTACGATGTTACGTGCTACAAAAAATATTGAAATTTAATTTACATTTAAATTATTAATAAACAATTTATTGTAAAATTATAATAAATTTACCTCGAAATACATCTCGTTTTATTCTTCTTGAGAAAGAGTCGGTTGCGGTCCATCTTCTCTTGGCGGGATTTGGGACACTCGTTTCGATGCCATGTTCACAACATTGTCGTGAATTTGTTTCGCCTTGGCATCTACCCACGAACCGTCAGATTTTTTCTTGTGTGTACGTTCCAACAATTCCACATACGACGGTTCACATCCCTTCTCTTTTGCCTAAAACAAATTTGAAAATCATGTTTTACCTATTAAGCAAATGTCCCTCATAATAAAACTTTAAAAAATTTTAAATCCTACCAAATCTTCGTAAACCTCCGCGAAAGAGCGGGAACCAGCAGTATGCGCACTTATCCTATATCTCGCTCTATCAGAACGACGAGATCGACTAGCGTGCTTACTTCTTCCTTAACGATAGGATCGTCCCAATAGACAAGCATCTGTTCCCAGAGACATTATCTGGGCACCAAAGAGGTTTGACACTTTTTGTCTCCCACTCTACTTTCGTGTCGTGTACAAGAGATTTCAGTCGTATTGTCCCATGCTTTTGAAATTCGGACTTTACTAGTCCGGTTATTGGAGGATCCTAATAAATTTTTTGCTGAAAATAATGAAATAATTATTTATTGAAATATTATTTTAAGTTTAAAATTTATAATGAAATGAATATTTAAAAAAACATACCACGAAAGCTTTCCACCATTGTTCCTTTATTTCGGGATCGGTTCGCGTCCAGTTATAACATGGACGATCATAATCATCTTTTATTAATTTTGTGATATGACGATTAAGCTGTTTAGTACCAAACTTATTAAAACAAAATTAAAAGTGGTCCCAAATCCGTCTCGAATTACGGACGACTTAGGGACTACTATGCTATCTGCAAATTTGTGGATGGATTAGGGACGGATTTATTATTCTGTCCTTAAATCGTTCCTATAATGGATGGGTTCCTTCTCATTGATGATAAAGTTTGTTTTTTTTCTACACAACTCATCTGTATATCATCTTTTAATTGCCACACTCAAATTCTAAATTTTATTTGGTTGTAAATATTACTACAATCATTTTTGCTTCAAGAAATTACAAATTGCATGATGTTTATCCGTTTCAACCGGGTTTTGGAACTATTTTTCAGCTTGAAGGTTTTGATGATGTTAATAGCAATGACAACTTCAAGCTTACTGTATAAACAATAATGAAGACAATTTGTGTCTGTTTTATAATAATTACAAAAGAATTGTTTTGGTTAAAGTCTTATGATGAACTATCATCACTAGCAAATAAAAATGTTTCTGTGCGAGGTTAGCTAATCTTTGTTTTTGTAGTTGCACCTGCATTTTTTTTAAACATTACGGGCCTTCCAAACGCGGAAAACCCTGGCAACAACCCACTGAAGACATCGTTCGACATTGATGTGATCAGGTTTGTATGTGAAAGTTGCAATCATTCCATTACCAAATTCACATATTGTTTTATTGGTGTTCTTGGGGACTGGTTAGAGTTGTTTTCAATTTTGATTTGAGGATATATTTTTTAGATGTGTCTTGGACTATATTTATGTAGTGCATAACAGGTTAGCTGTAAATGCATATGTAAATACAGAGTGATAAAGTTTTGAATCATATTGTTGATTGGTATGATTCAAATCACAACCTAAATAATTCATAACAATGCATAATAGGCTAGGGCTAAATGTAGATGTAATTGCAAAATAATGGGATTGTTAATGGTATAACAATTATTAATGTTATTCTTATGTTATTATTGTCAACGTTTTGATTTAACGTGTGTTTTTTAGATGTGTCTTGGACTATATTTATGTAGTGCATAATAGGGTAGCAGTAAACACATATGTAAATGCATAGTAAATAAAGTGTTAAATTATATCGTTGATTAGTATGATTCAAACCACAACCTAAATCATCCATAACAATGCATAATAGGTTAGGGTTAAATGCAGATGTAACAAATTAATGGGATTGTTAATGGTATAACAATTGTTAATGTTATTCTTATGTTATTATTGTCAACGTTTTGATTTGAAGATGTGTATTTTAGATGTGTCTTAGACTATATTTATGTAGTGTATAATAGGGTAGCGGTAAATGCATATGTAAATGCAGAGTAAATAAAGTGTTGAATCATATTGTTAATTGGTATGATTCAAACCATGGCCTAAATAATCTATAACAATGCATAATATGCTAGGGTTAAATGCAGATGTAAATGCAAAGTAATGGGATTGTTAATAGTATAATAATTGTTAATGTTATTCTTATGTTATTATTGTTAACTTATAATGATCGGGCTCAGTTAATTTAGATTTAAATTTTTATTATTGGTTTACAATATGAGATGTAAAGATAAATTGTTTATTCATAGCAGAAATATGTTGAACATTTAACGAAATTCTGATTTTCTTTTGTAATGTGTGTTCAATAGTTGGCATGGAGTAACTGTAGGAAAAAAACGAAACTGTGAAAAAAAAAACAGAGTTATTGTTGTATTTATTTTTATTATAATTCAATAGTAGTCATGGATCTAAATAAAGAAAAAACAGTTGAAACGGCTAAGATGATTATTGTTGTATTTATTATATATTTCTAGTGCAAAGAACACATTTTTTATTTTTGAGGATGCAGAAAAACATCATTCTTTTAATATATAAATTCAAAGAAGAAAGGATGAAAACCATGTAACCATGTATCTAGACGATGATGCGGCATTCGAGTTTCTTTAACTAGCAACATAGGAAAATGGAGAAGGGGACAAAAGAGGCAAGAGAAGAACGTGGAACGAACTAGGAACACTACGGCGTGAGATTTGGGAGAAAGAGGCGACGATGCGGGATTCCAATGAGGTTGACAATAGATTTATGGCGATTATACCACTTTCTCGGCATCTCGTGAACGAGAAAACCTCGAGTATTCCTTACTTTAAACTGTATATGTGAGAGAAAAAGATAAGAAAGGTGAGAGAAGGTCATAAAGACGAATAAGGAATGTGATGGTATGAGATTCGCGAGAAGAAGTCTACGATGCGAGATTCAAGGGAGATAGACGAAAGATCGACGACAAAGAGACGTGGAGGGACGGAAGGGAATGAAAAAAAAAGGAAGAGTGAGACAATGGCACTTAAATGATAATAACAAATTAATTTAGATTAAAATTTGAAGGTTAAGTTAATAATTTCACAAGTTGAATTTAAATTGAAGATACATGGATTTTTTTTATTATTTTTAATAATTATTGTGTCATTTTTGGATTGTGTGTTTAATAATAATAATAATAATAATAATAATAATAATAATAATAATAATAATAATATTATTATTATTATTATTATTATTATTATTATTATTATTATTATTATTATTATTATTATTATTATTATTATTATTATTATTATTATTATTCACGTTGATCAAACACAATTTCAAGAATAATCATAATCAATTATATTGTAAATAATTATTATAGTTTATTTAAATGTTACGAATTTTTTTATTTTTTCATTATGAAATATAAATGTTTTACAGTTATCTCAATTATTTAAATAAAATTGAAAACCATAAATCTTACACTTATTTTCAAAATACCAAATTATTGGTAGCTTATTTCGAATTTTAACATTAATTTTAAATGCTAATTATAAAGATATTGATGATAAGAAAAACAAAACGAAGGATCAATGTAAATCTAATTCAATCAATTTCAAATCATATGAACCAAAATTTACAAATTCAATAATGTAAATAATAGGAGATAATGTTATTGTATTTAAATCGGTTCACCATGTGTTTATCGTCTCAGTTGATATGGTTCACGCCGATCTTTTTTTGGGTCCAGAGTTCCTGCTGGTTTAGTGTTATCGCCAAGAAGCAGTTTGGTTCCAAATTTCACCGGTCATGATTGTCTCTTGCTCTATCGGTTCTGAATCTTTTCCTCCTTCGGTTCCGAATCTCTTCTTCCGTCGGTTCCAAAGCTCTTGCTCTGTCGGTTCCAAATCTTTTTCTCCTTCGTTTCCAGAATGTGTGGAGCCGCCCATTCTAGAACGTGTGGAACGTCGGGTCCAAATAACCGCACAAGTACGAAACTTGTTCAGCTCTGCACATTGGATCTTCCTAAAAATAGTTTATCGGGAATGAATCCGTAGTTGGCATCGCCTTCTCAACCCCTCCACCTCAATGCTCATTGTTGATCCGTCGAAGCTCAAGTACTCTCCGTCTGTCGTTGGTGGTTGCTGATGGTCTACAGGGGTGTCGATCTGGTCAACTGTGGTGTATTGGTTACTTCAACCGTGGTGGTCTACGATAGTGTCGTGGTATCAAATCATCGATTATCGGATTACTTCAATGATGGTGCTTTTTTTTAATTCAATTTTGTGTGTATCAAATTGATGGCATTAGAAATTAATTCCATTTAAAAAAAATCGGCGTACGATTAATCCGTATGATCTCTCATCCAAGGATAATCCATGATGTATTTTGTCTCAAATTCTTTTCACGGATCACACCCGTCGATTGGGCTCGTGAACTAGGAATCGCTTTGCGGTCAAGGAAAAAATTTGGATTTGTTGATGGATATTTATAACAGTCTAGTGAATGATCTAATGATTTGGAGGATTGGTGGAAAAACAATTCTCTAATCGTTTCTTGGATACACAATACAATCGATCCTAGTATACATGCGAGTGTTTCTCATTTTGGAAATTGCTAAGGATTTGTGGACAATATTAAGGCACAATATTCATTATCCAATGGTCCTCGTACTCTCCGTCTAATATCTTACTTGTTTTCTTGTCGAGAAGAACATGACAGTTTCTGCTTATTTCAAAAAGCTTAAGCGGTTATGGGAAGATTTAAGTTCATGTGATCCTTTGTCTCGTTGTGAATTCAAAGGTTGTACTTGTGGTGGTTGCAAGTGAAACTTAACCGAAAAACTTGTGAAGAAACAAGAAGATGATAGAGTTCACTTGTTTCTTCTTGGTCTTGATAACGCTCGATATGGAACAATTCGTTCCAATCTCTTGGCTCTCATCCACTGCCATCACTTCAAAAGGTCTTCAATCTTCTCATACAAGACGAGGATTCGTTGTTGACTTCTATTGCAAATGACAAAACTAGTGATGGGATGGCGTTTGCAGTTAATACAGATACCAAGTCTCGTTTGAAAAATGAAATTCGTGATCTGACTCTTGTGTGTTCGCATCGTAGCCATTGTGGTCATACATCAGATAAATGCTTCCAGTTGGTCGGGTTTCTTGAGTTGTTTCAGGAACATCGTGATTGAAATAGTTCTGTTGGTATAAGCAAAGGTCGTAGACTTCTAACAAACTCGGTGCGAGTGAACAAAATCGGGTAAGACCTTGGCGGTTTCTTGGCTTTTGGGCTCAGTTGCAAAAAATCATATGACTAATTGTGTGGATATTCTCTTTAATGTTTTTTCTTTGTTAGCTTGTTGTGTTGGTTTGCCGAATGGACGACATACATTTGTTGTACAAAATGGATCAATTCATCTTTGTAGAAATTCCATCTTGCACAATGTTTTTTCATACCTGACCTCAATTGCAATTTAATCTCTTTACCGCAACTTCTTTCCGATATGAATCTCGTGATTCATTTCACTGCTCATTTTTATATACTTCAGGACCACACTACGAGGTTGCTGATTAGAGCGGGTGAGCAACGTGAATGTCTCTACTATTTCATGGGTGTTGTGATCGCGACTAATGTTTCTACATGTGAAACTTCTATGGATTTGTGGCATGCTCGTTTAGGACATCCAGCTTTTCAAATTTTATATTCGCTTCCTGCCCTTCAATTTGATTCTATTTTAAAAACTATGTGAATAAAGTCTGTGACACATGTCTTCATGCTAAACATACACGAGAAGTTTTTCCACTGAGCGGTAATAAAACTACCCATATTCTTCAACTTGTTCACTGTGATATTTGGGTCTGTATCATACAACTTCATATTCTGACGCTAGTTAGTTTCTAACAACAGTTGATGATTACTCCATGCGGTTTGGTTTTATTTGTTGCGAACCAAGTTTGATACTTCTACACATTTGAATAGTTTTTGTGTATGCGTGATTTTTTTTTTTTTTGCTAATGAGGATATTCTTCATGAAACTTCATGTGTTGGAACCCCACAACAAAACAGTTGCATCGAGCGAAAGCATAGACATATCTTGAATGTTGTTTGTGCATTGTTATTTTAAGGAGCATTATGAATTGACTTCTGGAGAGAAAGTGTTCTTACCGCTAGTTATCTTATCAATTGTACTTACTCGACTCTTGAAGGCAAAACACCATTTGAAATTCTGAACAAAAATAAACCAATCTTGCAAATCTTTGTGTGTTTGGATCAGTTTGCTATGCTCACAACCTACAACACGGTGGTGATAAGTTTATCTCACGTAGTCGTCGTTGCGTATTTCTGGGTTATACTTTTGGTCAGAAAGGTTGAAGATTGTTTGATCTTGAGAGACATGTCTTCTTTGTTTCTCGATATGTAAAGTTCTTTGAAGACGAGTTTCCTTTTGCACCATTGCATCAACAGATGCTCAGTCTCTGCATTTAGTTCTATTCTGGTAGCTCATACTTTTGGTGAAATTATGGAAGATGATGTTCCAAGAAATGATGGTTCGAATATTCCCATTGAAGAACTTGTGTGTGTGCCTAATTTGAATTACATGAGGGGCTCGCGTTCATCGATCTCATCTAATGAAGAACCATTCTCTCTGGAATGTTTAAGTCGGGGAAAGTGTACCAAATACCCGTCTAAAAAATTTCGAGATTTCATCGTCAACACAATTTGTGTTTTGAATCATTCACAAGATGCTTCGTCTTTCTCTAGTATGTCTCATCCTCTTTCTAATTATTTATCAAGTGATCATTTTTCTATCAATCATCGCATGTTTTCAGCGGCCATTTGTACACAGGTTGAACCTCATAATCACACGGAGACACTTCATGATGACCGTTGGTGTCAAACTATGAAAGATGAACTTGATTCCTTATAAAAGAATAAGATATGGTCACTAGAACATTTACCATCAGGAAAGAGAGCAATCAGATGTAAGTAGATCTATAGGATCAAGTATCGTTCTTATGGTTTCGTGGAACGATACAAAGCTCGTCTTGTGGTTCTTGGTAGTAATTAGGTTAAAGGTATTGATTATGGCGAAACATTTGCACCAGTGGTAAAAATGATAATAGTATGAACATACTTAGATGTGGTTGCTATGCTTAATTCGGAGATTCATTAGATGGATGGATGTACACAATGCTTTTCTACATGGTGATTAACATAATGAGGTTTATATAAAGCTTCTACCTGGTTTTCAAGATGATAAGATGCTCAAGTTTTTCATTTACATAAATCTTTGTATGGTCTCAAACAAACTCCAAGGTGTTGGTTTGCTAAGTTATCTGAGACTTTACTTTGCTATAGTTTTGTCAGTCATTGGGGGATTACTAGTTATTTACTCTTCACAAGGGTGACATTAACCTAAGCATTTTGGTTTATGTAGGTGATTTTACAGTTTTTGGTAACTCTCCATCTCATATTCAACGTTTTCAAGACTTATCTGAGTTCTTATTTTCACATGAAAGATCTAGGTATTTTGAAGTATTTTCTAGGTATTGAGGTTGTCCGCAATGCATCTGACATATATTTGTGTCAGCAGAAATATGCACTTCAATATTCAGAAGCAGGATTGTTGGGATCCAAACCGTGTTTCTTCCCAATGGAACAAAATCATCGTATAAGTCTTTCCACAACACCACTTCTCTCTAATCCCGAACGTTTTCGATGACTAGTTGGCCGACTAGTTTACCTTTGTGTCACTCGTCCAGAATTGTCTTACAATATCCACATGTTATTATAGTTTCTTCAAAATCCCACGGATGACCATTGGGACGTTGCTTTATGTGTGGTTCGTTACTTGAAGACTACTCTAGGTCAAGGTATTCTTCACAATGCCAATGTTGATTTATCTCTGGTGGCATGGTGTGATTCAGATTGGTCAAGTTGTCCTCGCACTCGTCGTTCAGTCACCGGTTGGTTTTTTACTCTAAGTGCTTCGCCTATTTCATGGAAGACCAAGAAGCAACAAATGATATCGTATTCTTCCGTCGAAGCTGAGTATCGTGCAATGACAATGACTATCCGTGAAATCAAATCGTTAAAGTCATTACTTGTTAGTCTCGATATCTCATACTCTCGTCCTATTTAGTTGTATTGTGATAGTCAATTCGCTATTCACATTGCTGTGAATTTGGTTTTCCATAAGTGTACAAAGCACATTGGGATCGACTGTCACTTCATTCGCAATGAGATTCTCGCTGTAACACTAGTCACACGTTATGTTTCTACTCATGACCAGTTAACCGACATTCTAACGAAATCACTTGAAAAAAAATTGATGTGTTCATTTCCAAATTAGACATACAAAATATGTGCGCGTCAACTTGAAAGTAATAGGAGATAATGTTACTATATTTAAATTTAAGCATTTGTTAGATTTTTCAAGAAATTATTTAGGAAAATATTTAGAGAATATATATATATACAGATGTGAAGATATTAATTAATAACTTAAATTGATTTTTTTCAAATAAAAATCTACCACATATGTCATTTGAAAATACAAATCTAAACATAGACAAAAATAAATTATATAACGGTAGATTTTAAATATCAGAAATATTTAACAATTGTTAATAATAAATTTTTTTTAATGTTATTAACAAACAATGATCAAACGTGGATTATGTGGTACTACATCATTGAATTTCTAAAAAATCTTATATAATATATTTTTTTCAATACTTTTTTTCTTAACAACGGATAACTTAAAACATTTTGTACTAATTCTTAAATTTTGCTTATATTGTATTATGATGTATACCATTTTACACTACAAGAAAATCACGAATAAGGGACTGAAGAATCCGTCCCTAATCCGTCCATAAATATGTTTAGGGACGGATTTGGGACGACTAGTGATAGTCCGCAATCGCGTGTCTCCAAATGTCATCTGCCCATAATCCGTCCCCAATTAGGGACGGAAAATTCAGTCCCCAATCCGTCCCCAATTAGGGACGGAAAATTCAGTCCGTAAAAAAAGAACCAAAACAGGACTCGGAGATTCTGGACGAACCATTTTCCGTCCCTAAAAATTAGGGACGGACCAATGTGGTCGTCCCTTGAACCTCGTAACATAAAATTTTGTCGCCTCAAGACATCGTACGTGATGTCGGAAATATCAAGTTATAATATTTCCTAGATCATTTCACCGCAAGTGTACGGTTCGTAGTACCAGGGTCGAACTCTAGGGACTAAGGCAACCAATCCTAAGAATATCACTAAACTAAGACGATGAGAAGTAGATGATGGCGTGCTGAGAAACATCTTCAGAATGTGTGAATTTATCATCGGAATGTGTGGTTTTACTCAGAAATTCGTCTTTTTATGCTCGTTTAGGCCTTGTCGCCTTAAAACCTGAAAACCAACAAAATGGGCGTATGTAAAGAATAATCGTATCGAAAATGTAACTCTAACTAAGAAATATATGCGAAAATGATACTAATACCTAATCTAAAATTGATACACTTTACGTGTTATCAAACTCCCCCAGACCTGAACCTTTGTTTGTCCTAAAACAACAACTTAAGCCAAGTACAAGAAGAATCTAATAACGATGGATACTAGCACAAAAAGTTCGAAGGATTAGTCATTCCACAAATCATACGCGTCACATGAACAAAGGCCTAAGCGTACCGAGTATAGCCTTATATCTACCGAAAGTGCCGAGCCATGAAATCCTACCAAAGATCTAAGTCTATTTCAGAACCCTAGACAACGTCCAAGAAATCTCCATACCAATTCCCCTAAGCTTTTGATATCATTAAACTCGCTTTTCTCCACAATCCTAGATAACGTCCAAGCGATCTCCATACCAATTCCCCTAAGCTTTTGATATCATTAAACTCGCTTTTCTCGTTCTTATTCATTTTTTTCCTTTTTCGACACTTAGATCCACGCTTTGTTCCTAGGACGTCGAAGTCGAAGAGGGATGACTTTCTACTTAGACCCAGGCTGCCTATGGCACACTCATAAGGTCGCGTGACCTTAGCAGAGTGAAGAGGTGCATTATTGAAGATCTTATTATTTCTTTTTTTTCTTGATTACGCATCACTCTAACCCTTAGGACGTAGAACAGCGCCTCTACCCACCATTTAGACCCGAACAATCGATCATCGATGTACTCATGTCAATCCTAACTCGGAATAGTCATAAACTTATCCTAGATGACAGCGGAGTATAAGCGTGTGGAATCTAATAACTCATGAACGGTATAGATATATCAGATAAGCAAAGGCTAGACGGTATACACGGAGATATGACTACTTGGTACCGAAATCTAAGGGCTGAATTCAACTATAGATAAAGGCTTCAAGCATAACTACTCGACTAATCGGTATCCAAAAGGCTTCTAAGCAAACCTAGACCATTGTTCACGATTCGACAATATCGCAAGAAATGACTAAGGCTCGAAAATTTGTACTATCTATCCATCAATTATTCCTAATCCTAATCCTAATCCTAAGCGCAAATATGTCACTCTAATGAAAAATTCGTATCATTCTAAATGAAGAGTACCCCCCCCCAAACCTGAACGGAACACAATCCCGGTGTTCGAGACCTATGAGGGATACCCGCATGCCAAGAATTCGAGAAAATGTAAGAAAGAATAGGAACAAATACACCTGGTTTGTTTAGCTTTCTCGAATTTGTGATACATACGGATTCGTGATACTCTATTGCTCTAATGCAGGTGTTAGCGTGAAGGACCTGAGATGAGAATCATGCAATGCAAAAAATAGAGCAAAGATCACTAAATCAATAAGTTCAAACAGCATACATAATCGTGAAAACTAAAAAGAAAGAAAATAAGAAAAATAGGTCCATAAAACAAGAAAAAGAAAAGAAAGAAAAATGAAAAAGGAAGAGTGGTCTAATCCTCATCCTCTCCACTACGGGTGGCCGGAGGGTCTGTTGGCTCCGCGGGTGGCCCTTCCCCAAGTGGGAAGTAGAAGGACTGCAGCTCGTAGGGAATGTGCGGGAGGTACGAAATGGCGCCACTGTGGTAGTCCTGCGGGATCGGCACGTACGGCTCTTGGTAGTGCTGCATGCTGAGCTGCTGGAATCTGCGAACGGACTACGTCAGGTAGTACGTGTGCTGGATCGACTGCTCCTGGAACTGCTGCTGCTCCGCATACCTCGCACCCTCAATGTCGTGCCTTACCGCCTCACGTTCGTACCTCTGCTTTGTCATGTAAGACTGATACCTGCTCTCCTCCGCAACATACCTGAGGACGTCAGAGACACCTTCCATGGAAGGGAAGTCAGAGCAAGAATGAGAATACTCTGGGCGGGCACGGGAGTGAGTGGCGCGTCGACTGCGCTGTCGAGACATAGATGGTCCTGGTGCAGCGGCTGGATGTGGATCTACCTCACCTCACCTAGTCCCGGGCCGATGTGTCCGATGGCTGGATCAATCCTGAATCGGGAGCCCTCCTCATCTAAACCCGACATCTGAATCTCGCGTTGGTCAACCTCCAAGTTTCGACCTTGCTTATCCTTGTAGCTCCAGATGACTCTATACCTCTCTATAGTTATGGCCCTTCGGTTGCGTAGGTTCTGAAGGATCAGCTCGGGCTCCTCATTGATCTTGTCCTCAGTCAGGATGCCAAGGTTAATCCCGACTCTTCGTGCTATCATGGTGACAATGCCACCGCACATGATCTTCATATCCGTGCTACACTTCTCGGTGGCGATGTCAAGGAAATGCCTCATGACTAGCGACGCCAAGTCGACGTCTAAGATATCCCACTCGTCTACCGCAAAGCCTGACTGAACCACCCGCCTAAGGTACGCCAACTCTGTGTGGTTGACTCCGCCTTGTGCTCCTTTTCCTAGTATGGAAGAGACTAGGAAGTAATGAAAGTACCTTAGAGCGGGGTGGCGTATGTGGTTGGCCTTTGACCTCGTCGAGTAATCACCGTACGCAATCTGAGCCCAAAATTACGCTTGACGGCTCCGGTTGTGCTCAGGCATCTTCGTGAAGTTGCAATTTGAGCGTCAAGAATGATTGCAAACTGTCTCGCGCTAAGTCTATAGTTTTGTCCCAGCAGACGAAACTCCATGAAAGCTTTCTCCCGATCTCCGGACTCGGGGAAAATGCAGTGTAGGACGCGAAGAACTCCGCTGTGAGGTTGCGGTAGGTGTATTTCTGAGTGTCCCTCAATACTGTCCATCTCAAGGTGTTAAAGATGGTATCAATATGCTCCTCGATGTGGAGGGCACTCTTGGCTTCCGAGGATAGGAAGCGGGATGGGAAAATCCGCGGCTGCAGCTCCGTGAATCTCGATTTCTGACCGCACAAGAAAGTTGTCGTCCGGTAGTTGTATTGCTGGTGGGATGTAGTGATCAACATGTAAGGCGTTAATTCCCTGACGGCATCCGACTTTGCCGGCCATCCGTGTTCTGGGTCATATGCGTCATATCAGCGTTTCTTTTAGCTCTGAAAGATCTTTGGGGCCACTGCAAAATAAAGGAATAAGAAAAATCGCATGTAAGACACTGTTTCCAGGGTGCCCGATCGGGTAGAAGAGGTAGCCCGGTCGGGCTCTAATTCATCTAATTACCCCCGTAGGCACCGCCTGGCTCGGGTGGAAAAGCCGCCCGATCGGGTCCAAAGGCACGATGTCCGATCGGGTGGCTAACCCTAGCCCGATCGGGTGGAAGCGCGAAATCGCGACCTGCAGTTCGCATTCCATGGCTCAATCAACGATTTCAACCTAAATTTTCTCTAACCAGGCCTAAATCTAGTCCACAGCAGTGCAAATCACAAAATAATGCATGAATATACCTGGGATTCGAGAGAAAATTGAGAGATTTTTCAGGTAATTTGCGAGAGAGAAGGGATAGGGTATTTCGAGTAACCGAGGGTCTCGACCGGCGACGATGGAACGGCGGCGGCGTACGAGTGACTCCGGCGACGAGTTGCGGCGTGAGGGTTCGCAAATTGGGGGAGCACGCTCGGGGAGAATTTTTGAAGTGTGAACGGCCGCTCGGGTTACTCGAAATATAACTTACTTGTGCAGAATTTACGGTGCCCGATCGGGTCCTCTGAAGTCGCCCAATCGGGTGTATTTCGTGTTGACCTACCCGATCGGGTGGAGCTGTCTGCTCGACCGGATTCTCTTGTATTAGACGTTGCCCGCTCGAGTGGAGGTGTCTGCCCGACCGGGCAGTGCTGCAAAACAGAAAAATTTTCGAGGAAAACCATGCAGCAAAAATCGATAGACCACTAAATTCCTAAATTCTAAGAAAATTGTCTAAGATCTAAAAAGAGAAAAAGAGTTCGAAAATAAAGAAATAAAACGAAAAAGACGAAAATGACGAAAAAGGATATGGGGCTCGGGTTGCCTCCCGAGAAGCGCTTGTTTAAGGTCGCGAGCCTGACTAAAACATGCTACTCATCAGGTGGACGTCCTCGATGTCGTCTCGTACGTAACGTCTCGCGTGGAATATGTGCTCGATAAGGTGCGGCACACGAATCAATTGAATTCCATGCACGATCGGTATTGTCTTCCTTACGATTGGTCATGTCGCTCTCTAAGTTCGGGGCTAGATCGTGCTGTCCAAACATTCTGGTCGAGCTGTTCTTAATTCCGATTGAGTACTCCATGTAACCGGTTAGGCGTTTGTTGCTCGTTTCCTTCAGCGTTTCCAGAGATGTTTTGTGTGTGAGCCTTTGGGGTGAAGGCTTCATCTTTACCTTGGGTGCTTTATCGATGTCCCAATTGTGAGCTGGACGTTTTGTGTGGCTTCTCGGCATCTTAGGGTCATGTGTGTACTGACTTGTTCCGCATTTAGCTCAGGTTGTGTGGAAGTCTCTATCGGGGGATTCCTCTTTCCTTTCGTTGATTAACATCTCATTTGATGCCTTGTAGTTTCCTTCAACGGCTGCTATGAGACTCATATTTAAGGAATCCGGATTCTGAAATTCTTCACAAGTTTCCTCGGCTAAATCTTCAAAGATGCCTTCGGAGAACACGAAATCGATATTGCATGATTGCTCAATCGTGTCCACTAAGCTGAATTCTACTTCTACCTCGGGTTTCTTCACGTGCTCATCTATGTCCGTAGCCTCATCCACTGTCGTGTTAGATTTATCTTCTTTTTCAATCAACGATGGATTTCGCTGATCTACCGTCTCACAATCCCTTAGGTAGATTTCGCTGACATATTCACGAGGATTTATTTTTGAACTTTCCGATGGAACCTCTTGTGGTTGCAATGACCCTTGTGCAAGTTTTGAAGCTTGCGCGTCCAATTGCCTAAATAAGCTGCCTATCTGCTCATTGGCGCTCTCTTCTTCCGCTTCCACTCCCATAAACAAGTTGTTTTGATTCTCAAATAGTTCAAGGAGGTAAGTGTACGTGGCGGGATAATCCGGGGCTGCTACGGATTGGGTTGGTATGGCTGAGGCACATATGATTGATAGCTCTGAGTTTGGGGTTCCGTCCATGGCTGGAAATTCCCAAACGATTGTTGTGCATTCACCATACTCTCGGCGTTCCTGTACGGGAAGTAGGCGTGATCGCTCCATTCGTGATTGTACTTATTCCCGTAAGGCTGAGTGTAGCTGTCGTAGATCTCTTCTTCCTACCCCCAAACGTTTGATTCTCATGATTGCTCTGAGTATTACGGATGGTATAAGTCGGAGAGCATACGACGAATCTCGGAAAGTTGATGCCTCAATTCAGCTATGTCGGCACCCGAAGAGCCGGGGCGCGCCTCTACACGATCATGTAGTCTTCGTGCCTGGGTCGTGCAAGGTGTTGAAAATAAACCCCGTAGGTTTTACTGATAACATGTAATCCGTTGTAGTATTTACGTGATTCTTAGGTCTAGTTTTGAGTAGATAACTTAGATTTCACCCATTTATCGTGTTTATTCGAGGACTTCATCTACATTTCATGTTTTGCATAGGAAATGAAGACATGAGGAGAAACACGAGAGATTATGGCTATTTAACCCCCGAAAACGTAGTTGAATGACAAGGTTCAACTTGTGCAAGGCCATGGATTCAAGTGAACATTCAAACACCGAGCGAAGGGAGCGGAAACAACATCTCAAGACCTGCACGCTCGGGCATTGGAAGTGTGCCCGCTCGGGCTAATTGTCACCAAAACCTCCCGTAGCTTTGCACGACTCGGGCACTCAAGGAACACGACCAGGAAGGTGTGCCCGCTCGGGTGAAATTGGAGTGCCCGCTCGGGCCAATTCTCACCAAATACCCCCGTAGCTTTGCACGACTCGGGCTGAAGAGGAACATGCTCGGGCATAGGTGCCCG
>CM071866.1:38856191-38876167 GCA_036759665.1 Gynandropsis gynandra
TGGATGATATTAAAAGTCTAATAAATCTACGCAAGGGCATTAGACTTTGGAACCTAGCCATGATTTAGGGTTTAATCGGTTTAGAATCTACGCCAGGTCAATCGATTGAATCTAGGGATTAGGATAGCGGTCGTAATGCGTCTATGTATGTGAGATGCGCAATAGATATATTGGTATACGCATGCTAGATAGTGGACAAGTCTACGCCAGTCAGTTCCTATAGGAGAGCTTGAATTCCCTGAACTCGTGATAGTATCTAAGACCAATTATCTTGTTACAACTTCGTTACATCGTTGTGCGACTCTTGATACCTATGGTGTTTAGTCGTTGAGTCATTCCTATCATTAGTTTAGTTTAGTTTGCATTTGCATTCCATCCACTTAATGATTTCACACGTCTTATTCATTAGTCTAATAGCTTTAGAGTTGCATCAATTCCATGTGTTCGGCCCTAGTTACTATACGATCCGTATTCTTGCGGAAGCGTTAGATCTAGGTAATTTATTACTTGAGAAAACGCACATCATTTACCCGAGCGGGTAGACCTCAATGCTCGAGCGGGCACTCTTCTATCCTTGTTTTTGCTCTTTTCCGCTCGATGTTCGGGTGTTCCTTTGAGTTCCGAGGCTTGATTTTGGCTCCGAGTGAATTTATCTTCAGAATGTGTGGTTTTACTCAGGAATTCGTCTTTTTATGCTCGTTTAGGCCTTGTCGCCTTAAAACCTGAAAACCAACAAAATGGGCGTATGTAAAGAATAATCGTATCGGAAATGTAACTCTAACTAAGAAATATATGCGAAAATGATACTAACACCTAACCTAAAATTGATACACTTTACGTGTTATCAGTACGCTTGAACTCCATTCCATAATTCTTTTAATTCTTCAATAAGTGGTTGAAGAAATATATCCAAACTGATGGAGTCGTTTGTCATATGAAATCATCATTATTCGAATTCAATAATGTAAGATAATTTTATGGTTTTTTTCATTTTTTATTGATTTTAAATTATTTCGTATAAAAGAACCAATTATATATTTACAAGTATTAGTCTCGCGCTTCACGCAGGTTGGAATGAATAAATGATATTTGATTTTAACATATAGTAAAAGTTATATATAGAAATACATTAACAGTTGGGTAGGAGGGAAAAAATTTAAATATAAATATACACTTTTACTACACATTATTAAATATTTATTTATATACAACATTTGTTGTTTATATTGTGCATTTACCACTATCGTCTAAAATAAGTAATTTCAATCTTTGTTTAGTTTTTATTCTTGAAACTGCCACATATAATTGTCTATAATTGAAAATTGGTTTTGGTAAGTATATACCTACTCGATTAATGCTATGTCCTTGGATTTTATTAATTGTCATTGCAAAACATAAAATAACATGACAATGTTTTCATTTGAAATGAAACAGTAATGTTGTGTTAGTTGAGATTAATGAGAATCGAGGTATAAATACTATATTGTCTGCGTGAGTTCCTGTTATTATTTTACCTTCTATGGTATTGTTACCTAATTG
The DNA here is from genome assembly GCA_036759665.1 of Gynandropsis gynandra. Taxonomy (NCBI): domain Eukaryota; kingdom Viridiplantae; phylum Streptophyta; class Magnoliopsida; order Brassicales; family Cleomaceae; genus Gynandropsis; species Gynandropsis gynandra. The sequence goes on from CM071866.1 coordinate 38,857,731, forward strand.
TATTATTTGGAGTCGCGTCCATCATATAATCCAATCATTTGATCGATATTTCGTAAAAGTATAATGGACGCTCCTTCTTTTAATGTTAAACAATGATTAGGAATCTCTAGATATTTCAAACTGTTCAAGAATTTTGTACTGTATAATTCACGTGTTTTGCTTTATTTGAATCATTATTGCATAATGAATCAAAGCTTAGATATTCTCTTGAATAACCCGGAATTTTTTGTAGAAGCACTTCATTTATTTCATCAACAATCTGATTTGTGGGACATAGTATTACTCGGTCTTGAAAATAAAAGAGTTTTGATATTCAATTGGAATATTTAGGTATACATGATTTGCAATACTCTCAATTGGATTTGATGTTTGTGTAATTAATGAATCTTCAGGCACATCAATCAAGCATTCATCGTTATTAGGTTCAGATAAAGTTCCATCTCCTAATTTTAATACCCAATCAGAAAAAGCTTGCAATTCATCTATGTTTTAGGAATGAATATTCATTTGCAATCGCATGTTTTTAGTTAATTTCAATACACAACAGAAATTCCAAAGATAGGAGGAGTTTATACATGTCTGAACAGTTTTCATGCCTATTTCCTTTTGCAATAATTGGTAAGGCGTGTTTGTTTTATAAGATTTGATAAGTTGGTCCCTAATTTAATGTTACAAATCGAATCTTTGGTAATATCTATTGGTATTTGCAAATTGCGAATGTGTTGTACGACCTCCTTGTAACAGAAGTGATGCAATACCACTTGAAGCAACATTTAGAACAATATGTTTGCGGGATTTTATTGCTCCTAATAATGCAAAGGAAGGAAAATTAGGCTTATATATAAATATATTATTATTAAGTTTAATCCTATTTTATTAAATTGATATATATAAATATATTGACCTAAATAAAAAATGTGACTTATGTACTATACTTTTAATGTATAACTAGGATTAACCCTGCGCTTCGTGCGCGTTGAGATGAATATACGATGTTTAATTTTAATATATAGCAAATGGTATGTATAGAAATTTTTTAAGAATTAGACATGAAGGAGAAGAATTAAATAAATATATACATTTTTATTAAACATTATTAAAAATTTCTTTATATACAACATTTGTTGTTTTTGTTGTTCATTTACCATTATCATCTAAAATAAGAAACTTTAGCCCTTTTCTAGTCTTGGCTCTCGCAACTGTGACATATAATTGTCCGTGACTGAATACCGGTTTTGGTAAATATATATCGACTTGATTAATGCTTTGTACCTGGCTTTTGTTAATTGTCATTGTGAAGCATAACATAATAGGAAATTTCTTTCGTTTGAAATGGAATGCCAAAGTTGTATTAGATGGGATTAATGGTAGTCGAGGTATGAATATTGATAACATGGAATCCGTCATAGTATTTTCATGATTCCTAGGTTTAGTTTTGATTAGATTTCTTGGCCTTTACCGAGTTATTGTGTATATTCGAGCACTTCTTCTACGATTTCGTGTTTTATGTAGGAAACGAAGACTTGAAGCAAACACGAAAGATTATGGCAAATCCACCACAAAAACACGACAAAATAAGCAGAGGTGATATGTGCACGGCCACGGAAGCAAACGGATCACCCGAGCATCGAGCGAAAGGAACGGAAATAGCAAGTAAACACAGCCCACTCGGATTTAGAAGAGGCCCCGCTCGAGCTGCCAAACTCCAACAAAGTTTGCAAAGGTCGGGGAGCTGATCAACATGCACGGATTTGGCTGAAGAACAAGAGCCCGCTCGGGTTGTGTAAGGAGCCCGCTCGGGCTGCACATTGGACTGCAAGAACCAGAAAATGAAGCACGGCTCGAGCTGAACAAGAGCCCGCTTAGGCTGGAGATCACTCACCCCGCGCGGGTAGAGCTTGTGCCCGCGCGGGCTCCCCTTTTTTTCTCAACAACTTCGGTTTTTGAATTCAAACTTGAATTAGAAGGAGAAAGGGGCGATCTAGGGCAGCAAGGAGGACGTACAGGCTAGGAGAGGGACTGAAAAACACAAGGAGAAACTCGGGAGAAGCTAGAGGAATCGTATTTCTTACTCTTTTTCATGTCTAGGGTTTATTTCTCTTGTTTTACAGTAGATTCCATAAGTGACTAAGCCTCTAGCTATGGGTTAGGATTGCCGGATTTGTAATGGATGCTTGAATTTATTCGTTAATGCTTAGACTTATCGAAGTTTTCTTGAAATTCGGTTTTGCAATTAACATCGTAAACATTTTATACTAGTTGTGTTTAGCTAGAAGGTTAAATTATGAATCTGGAACAGTTGATTGTAGATTAAGTTTGATTAATGAGAATCTGACCGGTCGGTTAATCGACTTAGGAATTAGGATTATTCTATTTAGTGTCTTAGAAGTTCATCTCACACCACCATCTATTCAATCCGCCTTAGTTTAGTCGTATTCTTAGCTTAGGTTGCATTAGTCCCCAGAGTTCGACCTTGTATTATACCGATCTGTATACTGCGATAAGTGGATATTAGGCATTTGTATAGCTTGATATTTCCCACATCAAGTTTTTGGCGCCGTTGCCGGGGACTTATTACGGCATAGATTAGGAGTTTGCTAGATTCAGATTTCCGTAGTCTTTGTTATTTTTCTGCATTTTGATTTTTTCTTTATCGAGCTTTAATTCAAATGCTAAGCAATACAGCGCTTAGAGGATTTCTACCATCTCCTACCCGAATCACATCTCCCACACTACCCTGAGCAATCATGGAACCAAGGAGTTTGGGGTTATGATGAATTCAATTACATGGGTAATAATCAGCTTGTGGGAGACACAAACGACACCCGATGGGGAGATCACCAAAACTTTTCATATAGGAACCCCAACGGTGCATTGGATGTGCAATATCTACCGGGAATTTTCAGCCATGGATGCAGTCCCATAATCAAAGTTATCAGCCTCATGCGCTACCATTGACTCAACCCGAAGCAGCCCCCAATATTATCGCCATGTTGGCCCTCTTCATCCAAGAGCAACAAAATCAAAGCAATTTAATTATGGAAGTGAAGGCAGGGCAAGCCAATCTCAAGAAGCATATGGAGGGCATTGAATATCATTTTAAACATTTGGAGATGCAGGTCGAGCAATTAGCGCAAGAAGCAGCGAAAGAGGTCCTTGTCGAGCTTAAGGAGAAAGCCAAGGAGGAAGAGGAGAAGTACGTAAAACCAGCACCGAGGCCACCTCCTTTGCCATTTCCACAAAATCAGCACAAGACAATGGTGGATCAGCCCATTCCTTCGACATTTGAAATAGGTGAAACTTCCATGACAGCAGCTAGAGAAGGATTATGTAAGGATCCAAATGAGCTGTTGGACGAAGGAAAGAAGAAGGAACCTATAGACCGAGACTTCCACCCCCACCGAGCTGTACACTAAGCACGATAGAGGTCCCTCCTTTCAGAGCAGCACAATCGAGCTTATGGGGAACACAACCGCACGGACTGAATTTCCTAGAAATCCGACGAATCTGAGTTTTATGCCTAATGGAGCATTCCTTATCAACAAGGTTTCAAATTCTCCTCCATCCGAGCAGCATTTAAACCCGATTGGAGGATTGAGGAAGCATCAGCATGCGCCATAGGATTCGGGACCCCAACGGAAAGGAGACTGCACACGCGGCCTCGCGCAAGAGAAAAAGGAGGACGCCCACCTCGCTATGATGAGTAGAGCTTGGTCAGGCTCGAGACCTTAAACAAGCGCTTATCGGGAGGCAACCCGACTTTCGCATTTTCTTTTCATTTGATGGACCTATTCTTATTCTTTTCACATTGATGTACTCGGTGGGTTGGTATTCTTTCTTTTGGATTGTGTGATTCTTTTTCACAGGTTTTTCGACGTCGATATCATCTCTTAAGAAGGAGACGCGTACAAGGTCCAGCCACATCACCAATTCGGGACAGAAAGAGACACAAGGTGCACACGTTCTATCCTTATTTTCCCGTGTTTTGGTATGTGAGATTCTCTTAAGTCTTGAACACCCGGGACGGTGTTTCATTCAAGTCTGGGGGAGTACTCGTCGAGTAATATGCATGTGATTAGGATTAGATGATTAGGATTAGATGTTGATCTTTTTAGGAAAAACCGATGGATATCTAGTACGAATTTTCGAGCTTTAGTCATTATTTTGCGACTTTGTCGAATCGTGAACAATAGTCTAGGTTTGCTTAGAAGTCTTTTGGATATCGATTTGAGTAGTTGTGCTTGAAACCATGATGTATAGTTGCATTCACACCCTAGGTTTTAGTACCACGTATCCATATCTTCGTGTATACTGTTTATCCCTTGCTTTGTTTGATATGTTTTACCGTTCATGGATTATTAGATTCCACACGCTTATACTCCGATGTCACCTTGGATAAGTTTCTAACTATTTCAGGTTTACATTGACATGAGTACATCGAGATCAATGGTTCGGGTCTAAGTGATGGTTTGGGGCGCTATTCTATGTCCTAAGGGTTAGAGTTGATGCGTAATCTTTGGTAAAAATAAAATAAAAATTGTTCTTCAAGGACGCACCTCTTCACTCCGCTAAGGTTACAAGACCTTATGAGTGTGTCATAGGCAGCTTGGGTCTAAGTAGGAAGCCATCCCTCTTCGACTTCGACGTCCTAGAAACCAAGCGCGAATCTATATAAAAAAAAGAGAAGAAAAGAGAATAAGAACGAGAATAAGATTCTAATGATATCTCAAGCTTAGGGGAATTGGTATGGAGATCGCTTGGACATTGTCTAGGGGTATGAAATAGACTTAGGTTATTGGTAGGATTGCATGGCTCATGACTTTCGGTTGATAAAAGTCTGAACTAGGTACGCTTAGGCTTACGTTCATGTGACGCGTTTTTTTGCATGATGGCTATCCCTTCAAAGTTTTCGTGCTAGTGTCCATTGTTGTTTAGCTCCTCTTGTACTCGACTCTAGGTTTTGCTCGAGGACGAGCAAAGAGTAAGTCTGGGGGAGTTTGATAACATGTAATCCGACATAGTATTTTCATGATTCCTAGGTTTAGTTTTGATTAGATTTCTTGGACTTTACCGAGTTATTGTGTATATTCAAGCACTTCTTCTACGATTTTGTGTTTTGTGTAGGAAACGAAGACTTGAAGCAAACACGAAAGATTACGGCAAATCCACCCCGAAAACGTGACAAAGTGAGCAGAGGCGATATGCACGGCCACATAAGCAAACGGATCACCTGAGCATCGAGCGAAAGGAGCAGAAATAGCAAGTAAACACAGCCCGCTCGGGCTTAGAAGAGGCCCCGCTCGGGCTGCCAAACTCCAGCAAAGTTTGCACGGGTTGGGGAGCTTATCAGCACGCACGGATTTGGCTCAAGAAAAGAGCCCGCTTGGGTTGTGTAAGGAGCCCGCTCAGGCTGCACATTGGACTGCACATGACCAGCAAGAAGAGCCCTAGTCAGGCTGGTGAACAGCCCGCTCGGGCTGGTGATCACTCACCCCGCACGGGTAGAGCTTGTGCCCGCACGGGCTCCCTTTTTTTCTCAACAACTTCGGTTTTTGAATTCAAACTTGAATTAGAAGGAGAGGGGGCAATCTAGGGCAGCCAGGACGACGTGCAGGCCACGAGAAGGACTAAAAAACACAAGGAGACCCTCAGGAGAAGCTGGAGAAGAAGAGAGACAACAATCCAGACTTCGGTATCAAGATAGGGAAGATCGAGGAATCGTATATCTTACTCTTTATCATGTATAGGGTTTATTTCTCTTGTTTTACAGTAAATTCCATGAGTGACTATGCCTCTAGCTATGGGTTAGGATTGCCGGATTTGAATGGATGCTTGAATTTATTCGTTAATGCTTAGACTTATCGAAGTTTTCTTCAAATTAGGTTTTGCAATCAACATCGTAAACATTTTATACTAGTGTTGCCCGCTCAGTAATCTAGGAATTTGTGTTAAGCTGGAAGGTTAAATTATGAATCCGGAATAGTTGATTATAGATTAAGTTTGATTAATGAGAATCTGACCGGTCAGTTAATCGAACTAGGAATTAGGATTACGCGCTTAACGCTACCGTAATCACGAGTTAATCGCTGCTGGAAGGTAGACTTGCACGTAATTATGGTTAGGAGGTTTAGGTTCGGTAGAAGCATTCCTTATTTCAGAGCATGAATTCCCCGTTGTCAAGATAGTTCGATAGGTTTATGATCCTTTGTTAGTTGCGTCCTTGCAAATCCCGGTAACCCGAAACCCATAGTGTTCTTAATTATCAAATTTTTCACGTCACCTCATCGCTGTCATCATTCCATTCAGTGTCTTAGAAGTTCATCTCACACCACCATCTATTCAACCCGTCTTAGTTTAGTCTTATTCTTAGCTTAGGTTGCATTAGTCCCCAGAGTTCGACCCTTGTATTAACCGATCCGTATATTTGCGGTAAGTGGATATTAGGCATTTGTATAGCTTGATATTTCCCACATCAAATACTTTATTGCATGCATGAGTTCCTGTAATGATTTTACCTTCTATAATATTGTTACCTAGTTGCAATTTTTGAATTCGTGTTCCATTATATAACCCATGCATTTGATCAATGTTTCGTAAAAGTATGACCGGTGCCCCTTCTTTTAGCGTTAAACAATGATTAGGAATTCCTAGATATTTCAAACTATTCAAAAACTCTATATTATATAATTCGCATGCTTTGGTATTATTCGAATCATTGTCGCATAATAAATCAAAACTTAGATATTCTTTTGGATACGCGGAGATTTTCTGTAAAAGTGTTTCATTTATTTCATTAACAATCTCATTTGTCGGTCATAGTATTGATTAGTCTTGAAAATAGAAAGAGTTTTGATATTCGGTTTCACTATTTGAGTATACATCATTTGCAATACTTTCATTTGGATTTGATGTTTGTGTGATTAATAAATCTTTAGGCACATCAATCAAAGCCTCGCCATTGTTAGGTTCAGATAGAGTTCCATTTCCTAATTGTAATACCCAATCTGAAAAAGCTTACAATCCATCTCTATTTGCAGAATCAAATTTGTTTGGAACCGCATGTTTTGAGTTAATTTTAATATGCGACAAAAGTTCCATAGATATGAGGAGTTTATACATGTTTGAACGGTGTCATGTCTATTTCCTTTCGCAATAACTGGTAGAATCTGACGGAAATCACCTCCAAATACAATCGTTTTGCCTCCGAAAGGTTTGTTTTTTAGAAAAGGATTTATTGAACCCATAATATCTTTGATACTTTTGTCCAGAGCTCCAAAGCAATGCTTATGAACCATTGAGGCCTCATCTCATATTATAATTCTTGTTTGTTTTATAAGATCCGATAAATTTGTTCCTAATTTAATGTTGCAAATTGAATCTTCGTTAATATCTAACGGTATTGCAAAGCGCGAGTGCGTTGTACGACCTCCTTGTAATAGAAGTGATGCAATACCACTCGAAGAAACATTTAGAACGATTTGTTTACGGGATCTTATTGCTCCTGATAATGTTTTCCATAAAATAAAATTTCCAGTTCCTCCATGTCCATATAGGAAAAATACTTGTCCTCTATTTTGGTCTATTGCATTCATAATTTCGTTATAAGCCGACCGTTGTTCAGATGTTAGTTGCGATTTTAAGACTAATAAATTCAGCTTCCATTTTATTTTGATCATAAGATAATTCTTCATATATCAATCTATTTAGCAACGACTTGTTTTCGGCTTCTTTGGGATATGACATGGAAGAATATTGTTTTAGAGATCGATTGTTTTTTTGTAACAGTAATTCAATTTCACCTAGTGTTGTATTTTGAATATCTTCCTCAGTCATGATGAGATCTGTTTGCCAAAACAGAGTGGGTTAAGAAATGTAAAATTTATTTAAATATGTTAGAGTAATTTGTCAATGAATGGTCAAACCTGGTAATTTCAGAAGATGTCGGCGTCTGTATAGTATATCATCACCTAGTAGTTGCCATGTAGTAGACCATACATGTTCTGGAGATGAAATACATTCTGTTGTTAATAAAATAACAAATAGTATTCGTAAGTATGATGGAGATGCCCAGTTTCTTGTTTCTTTTATTGTATTTATATATTCTTCATCATCGCCCAGAAGGCCTAATGCTCGACACGTAGATTTGAATGCTTTATGTAAAATACCATCAGTTGTACGAATTTCTACAAACGAAGTTGGTCCACACACTTTATTTAATAACATTCATAGATAATATAATTCTCCAACATTTGGATTGATATGTTGTAATCTTCCATATGCAAAGCCTCGTTTACGTATTGTCCAAAGACCATGTTTTTTATTCCATAAAAATTTGGTTGGAAAATTACAATATGTCAACTACTGAGCTTCGGGATATAAAGCATTGCATTTTAACCATTCTGTAAACATTGTTCTTTGAATGAATTCATCTGATGTTATTTCAGGTAGCTCATCTTCTTCATCGAATACTATATTTTGTTCGTCGGGCAAATGAAATTTTAACATTTCCATGGGTATACTTCTATAATGGATGTCGAATCTAAAAATTCTCCAACAAGCTTCACATCTTGAAATATAACGACAACTATAATAATTTTTAATTTCATCAATAGAACTGCTTTTGTGCATTTCTCCACGCTTTGTTATTGTTGTAGCAATTTTATCAGATCCTTTATTTATTTGCTTGAATAAATATTTTATTGATCTCGTTTAATTGCACCATTCCAAATTAAGGTGAACTCTGTATTTTAGGAGGATTTCGTTTTTTATTCCGTTTTTTATAACAAATCTTCCATTATCTAGCCTTTTATAAATTGGATATCCTTCATTGTTAATGTATGTGGAATCAATAAAATTTTTAGAAAAATTTTTCGTGCATTTGGTTTTTCCATACATGATGAATATTTGTTAGCGAGACCACACGATCCATGTACTATTGTTTCTTGAACAACTGTGTATAAATAGATTTTGCAGAATAATCAGGGATCTCGGCAGATATGATGGAGTCAATATCAATTGATGTTGGCATTTCTCTCTTAAGAAATAGTAATATATGGGCATGAGACAATCCTCTCTTTTGGAATTCGATAGTGATAGATAGTTGTAGATGAAAAAGTAATTATAAATTACTAAGAACTATAACATATGTAAATTACCTGCATTAATTTCGTTGAGTCGTTTATTTTGCTTTAGATCTATTAATAAGTCCTCAAGTTTGATTTTAAATAACCTCGTTAAAAGATCAGGTCTATTCTCAGAAGTATCGCCATGATGGCATAAAATTCGTTGTAGTTCAAGCCATTTAGGATTACATGTAAATGTCAAAAATGAATTGGGAAAACCCAAATTCTTGCATAAAACCATTTCATTTAAATAATTTTGTTTCATAACTGTGCTCCTCTTGTGAACGTTGAAGGTAATATAACTTTTTTCCCAATTTCAGATGCCAAGATATTTCCAGATTGCACATAAGTTTCTATATTTTGTAAGCTTCACAACGCAATGTATTTTGATCATTTTTTATATAAGAAATCCTTTCTGATTCAACCATGCAAAAACCATCAACAACAAATTGTTGAAAGAGTCTGCCTGAATGTAATATGTTAGAAGATTCAATACCTCTATCTTGTAAACGGTATGCCATAAATTCTCTTATACTGATCCGAGATCGGGTTTTTTTTTTTACAAAGTAGCCTTCAATTGCAGGTTTAAACCAAGATGATAACCATCTTCGCCATACAGAAATAACAGTGGATATAGTAATGGAAGATAAGAAGGATATAGTTCACTTATTCTCATGTATTCGTTGCTATGCTTTTTGAAGAATAACATCTCTGCAATTTAAGTTTTTGTCGAAATCACCCACTATTAATGCAGAAACCTCAGCGGACTCGGGTGAATTATATACTCTATTTTTGTTTTGACGTTCTGTGACCAAACGCAATTTCACGTGCCATTCTGAATATTTTTACATAAGGATTGTATTGGTCAAGCATTTGTTATATGTTTTCAACAATGTCTTTGCGCAGATTGTCTTCATGCTGTGAAGATTTGTCATGCGAATGTCTATTATCAAATTAAATTCACTGGATTAGTAACACAATGATGTAAAGAAAACACAGTTCGCATAATGCATTAGAAATATACCTGATCACACGTATTCTGTTGTCACTTTCATTTTCTGTGTCGTATATGTATAATTGAGCAAATTTTGTGGTGCTTCCTTCAGTTAGTAAACTATCGATTCTATGATAATTTTGTCCATTTATTTTGAAGATATAAGGTTTTTTACCAATATTAATTGAAGTATCAATATGACCGTCCATCGATGTAAAAGCGAAGATCATATTATATGCGCAAATATGTCTTATAAAATGTTCATGGTGGGCATGGTTTTGACAGAGTAGTGACCTCAAATACAAAGGAGGATCTACTTATTTTGGTAACGATATTTTCCCTTTAGAAAAATATAAACTAAATATCGGATTACTGGTGTTTCGGCATTTGTTTATACGTTCAGAATACCATAATTTTGCACGGCAATATTCACATATGAAAGTTTGATCGCTAAGATCTGTATATGTTGGTAACCCTGAACGTAACAATGATATAATTAAGCATTGATAGTAGTCTTGTACGAATTATTATTGAATATATTTATGTTATACATAATGAAATAGCAGTAACAATATAATTAAAAAAATACATACCAATAGAATGGTTTTCATGCATTGGAAAGCTGCCATTTAGTGCGGAGGAGTTTGGATGTTTATCTATTGATGGTAAAGATTTAGGATCTCCTATCTTTGGTATACACGGACGCTGAAATAATTTGCAGGAAGGTCAAAATAGTTTGTCTAATAAAATCATTTTGTAACAGTGTTCTTTGTTATAGGCGATAAACTTATAGGCAAATGGACATTGGAATAAATATAGGCATAATAAAGGACGAATATACTTACGATAGAGAGTTCATACAAAGTATCCGAATACAATAATATACATGGATAGTAACAAAACTGGAAAATGCTTTGAATAGGAGAAGTCAAACTGAGAACGATGTTTCAGAGGAATGCATTCATTTGGAAGGATCAGTTCGTCGTGCATCTGAGCTCGTTGACTTTACCTTAGATGTACTTGATTGTGTGAGACATGTGACTAGTGGTTTCATCCGCATGTCGTTTGTCATGAGAATGACTAGTAGAGGGAGAGTTTGGCACAGATCCCATGGAACTATGCTCGGGAGAGAACTGAGAAAGCTTGTCACGTATAGGAAAAATTTAGATTTCGTGAATGGTATTAAAAATTGCATATAGGAACAACGTTTATGCTTAGATTGTTAAATAAATGAGTATATATAAACCTGTGCGAAAGGTACAAAAGTCGGATGCTGAAAAAATCAATATCATGATTAGTAATAAATTATTCAAGAGATTATATATAAGAATAATAATTGATGTAATGTAAACTTGTAATGTACCCTCATAGAGATGGCACGTAGTATGTCTTCGTTATCAGTCAGCCTGCTCACGCGATAGACAGACAAAGCACTTCTAGCCATGATACGCGAAGTAGAAGATCGCTGACCCTGTTGCATCGGATAAACGGTGATCTTGAAAAGGCAGTTGCGGTCTTCCAGAGTTTTTAAGCTGGATGGAATTTCATTTGAACCAATCTGTTTAATTTTATGAACGTAGAAAGTATTAAAACAAACAGGAATGAGCAACAAAGTTATTGAGGTTGTATAAATATAACAAAACATGTCAGTGTAATATACCTCAGAGTCTTCGTTCCGTACATCAAATGCTGATTTACGAAGCAGTTGGACTGTTTCTTTGTCAAATATAAGGAAAATAGTCTCGCCAGTATCATCAATAACTTTGACATAAACTCGAAACCTGGAGTAGTTAATAGTAATATTTTCATGTAAACGATCATAATGATGTTTCCGATGTAAAAGAAAAGTAACTTACTTGGAAACGGACTATTTGTAGTTGTCTTGCAAGAGTTGCAGTAGAAACGTCTAACGGTAGCACATGCAAATGTGTCATCAGCAATGGCATTAACCTTTCAGGAGCAGGTATTACATCCTAAATAATACCAACCGTCTCTGTTTAGAACTTCTGTGATTAAAGGTGGCACTATGCAAATTAAAGTCTGCACAAATAGAGAGTTAATATCAGAACATAATAGGCCAATATTCAACAAACGTAATTGAACTAAACATAACACATACATCGGTAGTCTTTCCAAGATCTGCAATTGTTTTAACGAAAAATGCATTCCAAAAATTAATTGATTCGCTGGGCTGCGGGCATGGGGCAAGCAAGGTGATATTTTTTGGAATATCGTTAGAAGCACCAGAGAGACTGTTTTTAAAAATAAAAAAATAACAAGCGAAACAAACATTAGATATAGCTAATAATGTTGTGAAATATACAACAAGAAACAAATTTAAAAAGTGTGCAACAAATTAATATATGAAAATTAATAAAATAGAATTAATCGTACTTTGATTTATATTGGATGATAGCTTGGAAATTTTGATCTGAAAAAGAGTTTACTTGAAAACTATAAATTACTAATTTTTTGTCAGTCTATAAACAGAAAGAGTTTAGTCTCTAAGTGCAGAAACAATCCAATTGTGATATGTATACAGTTATCAATTGAAGAAATCTCCGATAGAAACATGACGAGCGAAGCTGAACAAATTTAAAACTCAGGTTGTAAATACAGAAAGAGTCCAATAATAATATACATGCAGATAACAACTTGAAAATTTCAATATTCAGACAAAATATTTACCAAGTTGCGCATAGAAAGGAAAAAAATATTAATTTATAAAGATAGATTGGTAACTACAAAGAAAGTCAACCCCAAAAGAGAAAAAAAACACTTGCGTAACGATACATTCAGAAATAAGATTTTAGATAATAACATACAACTGTATTAATAACATATTTATAAGAACAACGATGGAGAGAAGTGCAATGCAAAGCCTGGCAAAAGAAATAACCATAAGTTGCAAACAAACTCATCAAACCTAAATGCGGAAAATAAAGAAATGTAAACGAAGAAATAATAATTATAAAGTTTATTACCACCCCAAATCTGTATTTTGAACATCTGGCAAATGATGACTAACTGACTGGTCTGATGAGCACGGATACAATCGTATGCTTGGTAGGCAAACGACTCCCACATAATACATCCAATTATCTCATAACTGCATATCAAATTATTTCAATGTCAGGATCTAACACACAACAGACCTTTAAAAATATTCGAATCCAATAAGCTAGAATTTAAGAAATATACTTATGGAAAAACAAACGATAACTCCAGATGGTTAATTAAATAGAACAGTGGAAAACGGTGCAGAATACTTGGTATCACGGAGCTGAAGCTTCAGTCTTCTGCACGTGCGTTCTGCATTGGTGACGTCCGTTAGTTCACCCACAACAATTACTTCGTCAATCACATCTGCACAAGGAGAAGAAACAAATCACAAACAAATCACAGAGTAAGCGACGTACAAACAAAATTTCAATTAGAGCAATATTACAACAACGAATTTAATAATACCTTTAATAGAATCTAAGAAAACATTTACCATAACTTACCGATAAGAATAAACTCTTCCAAGACGCCTAAGACTATATCTGTGTATGAAGCAAAATTGAAGTAACTTTCGGAATTCGATATATCGCCACAGGGTCTAACAACGGTGGTCGACGTAAACACTATTTTAAATGGAAGAGCTGATGCTCTATATTCGCCGTAACTTTGACTGACATCGAAATTTGCTATGATACAACACGCTCCTTCCACAAGGAAACACTGATGCCGATACTAGAAGTTTGACTTTACAGAGCACTGGATCCGGTTACCCTACAAAATATGAAAACGATATCACCAGCGTAGAATTCGATATAAGGTATAAACATTAAATATAACAGAGGAGAGATACCCAAAAATAAAGAGCAAACGCAAAGCTGACCCATTCATCGCATAATACTATTTCCCAATTAGAAGTTGATCGGGGAATCGGAACCACATCAAAATTCCATACATGGACAACACGAACTCGAATCCTGAAAGATATTTCCTGTGTAGGTAGTATATCGGTTAAAGGGCAGTACATGATTTCTAACATGCTTTCGGCTAAATGGTTTATCCGTAAATACTTTAAAGAGTGAAATAAATTTTGCTGCACAGACATATAGGTAAAAAATTAAGCTGTTTTATATAAATAGGCGTGCAGAAATTCCACAGATACATATTGCACATACATTTTACCTAGCCTAATCGGATATGATAGACCACGTAAGAGTCAATCGTGTTCAATAATTGTGACACGTAAGTTTTATCTAGGCCTAAGTAAATAGTAGGTACATTGAATCAGCGTAAATAATTCTAAGACAGGGACACGTAAACGGGTAAATTAAAGAGAAAAGAACACATCATCTATCTAGTCTACCGGATGGGAAATGGATATAGAGTTAAGTATCCACGTCATCTGCTTCCGGAAACGCCCTCCATATCAGCATTTCATAAGTACCCTATACAACGGTATAGAAGAAAACCCAAGAAGAATCCGGTACAGCGTATTAACTTGAAGCCCAGAGAGAGATGCATAAAAATCCAACAAACGAAAAATAGTTTATAGCCCAAATAAAAGATGCATTAAACCTGTATAAACCCCACGGATACCTTGTATACCGTTCACATGCAAATCGAAGTCCGTGTAAGAAGAAATAGGCCATAATACATTATACCCCGAACAGGAAATGTCTAAAAGTCCAAGAGGCCGTAATAGCTTAAAGGCCCAACAAACCACGTGCTAAAGCCCACATAAACATCAAGCATACTGTACGTCATACACATGTAAACCAAGGTCGTCTCGAATCCAAAAAGCCATAACATCTTAAAACTCAAACCAGGCATGTACAGAAACCTAACAGGCCGAAGCCGCATCAAGCCAAAATAAATGCGTGTAAAAGCCCGCATGAACATCAAGAACCAGAAACCCTAGAATCGCAAAACAGATCCAAAAGAAAAGAAATCTAAAAACCAATTGATACATGCAAACAAAACATGCATAGATAAGAGAAACACGACTCTATGGCATCATATTCATCAGGAAAAAAAGAGAACAACCCAGATCTATACAACCATCCATGGATCCATATCCATTACACGGGAAAAACTGCAAACCCTAAAATGATAGCACAAACACGCAAATAACACAATCAAACAAACCAGTAATTCACAAAGAAAAAACTGTTAAATCCTAATAATAATCAAACCACCAAAATTGCATACGCCAAATTGGTGAAAAAAAATCCACCCATCCAAAAGGTTCGTAACCCATGGCAACTAAACACTCACAATTGCACAGAAAGACAGTAGCAACAGACAAAACAAATGGATCGGAGCGCCATTCAAAACCGATAGCCACACATGCATGAACGGAATACACAAACATCAGCAAAAAAGAAACCTAGAAATCATAAACTGAAAAGCACAGGGATAAACCCAAATGCAGGATCTAACGACCCAAACTGAATGGCACGGAGCACCATTCAGGCCGACGATCAACCACGCATGCACCGAACAAACAGCTCTCGACCGAAGGCTAACCGGAAAACCACAACCAAAAGAAAACGCGAGAACATCCAAAACAAATCACGGAATAAATTGGAAACCAGCAATAAATTGAAATGCATAACACATGTAAGCCACAAAAATTAAAAAAATGCAATCCACAAATACACAACAACTCCAGACCGAAACTCTTTAGAGAAAATAGGGAAACGACAAATGGGAAGCGGCGGAGAGAAGGAACAAATGCCATGGAAAAAAACAAACGAAAGACCTGGAAAAACCCTAAAAATTATGGAGTGGAATAGCTCGAAAGCCACCATAGCATTGTCAGTTATCAACCTGCCCGGAACAAAGGTGCTTTGGGGACCACAAAAACTCACAGGAGTTCGACAGTTACCGGAAGATAGGTTTAACGGTTGAGATCAAGTGCG
Organism: Gynandropsis gynandra; assembly: GCA_036759665.1. Classification (NCBI taxonomy): domain Eukaryota; kingdom Viridiplantae; phylum Streptophyta; class Magnoliopsida; order Brassicales; family Cleomaceae; genus Gynandropsis; species Gynandropsis gynandra. Next base: position 38,873,768 of record CM071866.1, read on the forward strand.
GTGTGTTGGTGAAGTCACCCGTCCATTTTTTAAAAAATGCTGACAATCGGACGGTTTTAATTTCATAGGAAACCAAGGATAACACGCGTCGAAATCCTGTGGTCCAGCATACCGGGTCGGGCAACTACTGGAACGAATAACCCGCAAAACTGCAGCCCGTTCATCTAACCGGGAAACAATTTCTTTGCTATACTTCCCTTTTATTAGGTATAAGATTATAATATTTCATCATGAAACCCATTTCAGAATGAAACCTGTCTCTGGGAAGAAGGCTCCCAGGTGGAAGAAGGCAGGGATGAGCGGTCACGATTCCAAATAATTTTCTACATCGAAGAAGGGAGAGATCCCTGAGCTTAAAGAGGAGCTCAATTCCGAGTACAAGGTTCTCCTCTCATTTGTTTGGATCTGTGATCCGCCATTATTACGATTTCTTGTCTCCTGTTCTGTGATTTTCTTTTTTGGGGTTTCACCGATTGATTTTTATTTTTACTTTTTTGCTTTCTGGTAGATCTGTGTAGTTTTGGGTTTTATTCATTTGTTGCTTCTGAGTGGAACTACATTCAATATTTTGGTGGAAGATCGGTAATGCGGTGTGTAATGGTGATATGCTCAGTGCTTTATTGGGAAATGGCTTGAAATGGAAGAGAAGTTTGTAGGTTTTGGCAAAAATTCTGACGGGGATGTGTGCAGTCTCCTAGGACCTGGGTGAGAAGTAATTGGTTTATCTATACTGAACTTAGATGAAGGCAATTTGTTCGAGGATTAGGGGTTTATTGAGCGAACTGTTGTTCATTCTTATAACTTCAATGTATTTGGATACGAGTAGATCACTACCATCTGCTAATTTGGGACAGAACCTTCAAGTAGACAAAGATTTGGGATGGAACCTTCAAGTAAACTTGCACTTGCTTAGAAACTTGCAGAAGTATTAGGCTTAAATCTATAAAAGGCCTGTGTTCCATGTAGATTCCATGTTTAAGTAGACGAAGATTAGAGAAAACTACACACTAATGTTCAAACAGATGCATGTGTTGCTGACTCAGTCGGGGTAATGCTCTTTTCCTTTCCTTGTGTCGCTTTATGAACCTTTTCTTTACCATTTTCCTTTGTGTTTCTAGGATAAGAGAAAAGATGCTGTTAAGAAGGTGATAGCTGCAATGACTGTTGGAAAGGATGTCTCATCTCTCTTTACCGTTGTAGTCAATTGCATGCAAATGGAAATTTGGAGCTGAAGAAGCTTGTTTAATTGTATCTCATAAACTATGCGAAAAGCCAGCCAGATCTTGCTATTCTTGCCGTGCATTGGCTGTACGTACAGAATACCTGCGTGATCCTCTTCAGAAGTGCCTCAATGTTTAAAACGTAATGCTGCCTTTTTACTGGAACCTCTTATTAAGCATTCCACCTGACTCAAGAATCTATTTCATCTCTATTGGTGAAAATGTACTATGCATTTGCATGTTTCATCGTCAGGATGATGATCCATACGTCTGGAAAACAACATCTATATGTGTTTCTAAGCTTTATGACATAAATGCTGAATTAGTTGAGGATAGGGGTTTCATTGATGCCTTGAAGGATTTAATATCCGACAACAATCCAATGGTTGTTGCAAACACTGTTGCAGCCCTTGCCGAGATTCAAGAGAATAGTAGTAGGCCTATCTTTGAGGTGACTAGTGCTACACTTACAAAGCTCTTTTCTCTAAATGAATGCACGGAGTAAGTCCTTTCTTTATCTCTCTCTCATTTTTGGCGCTAGTTGGATCCTTTATAAGAAGTACTCAGTGCTGTGATTTAACCGTTTGCACCTGGTATAACCTGATGGTTTCTGTAATGGATTGCTTGCTGTCACATAGATTTGGCATTTACCTATGCTTTTTATATTACGTGCATCGTCAATCTGTAACAGTTTTGAACCATGTGTATTTTTGTTATTTCGACTGTTTAGGAAGAGGTTATGTAGAATCAGTATATTTGTTTAAGTTGCTGGTTTTTGTTGGTTCCACTTTTAATACTGACTGACCGTTGTAGGTGGGGTCAAGTGTTTATAGTAGACGCCATTGTCAAACTATAAGGCAACGGACCCTTGTGAAGCTGAAAACATTGTTGAGAGAGTCACTCCAAGGTTGCAACATGCCAATTGTGCTGTTGTTCTCTCAGCTGTTAAGGTAAGATGTTTCTAATTGACTTTCATGCCACAGAGTGGAACTTGATCAAACTTATTCCAAAGCATCATTTACGCCCTTGCACAATTCTAATCCTTGCTCCTTTTCGTTGTCTTTTTCATGAATCATCATGCAGATGTTCCTTCAACAAATGGAACTAATTACTACAGATGTGATTTGAAATCTTTGCAAGAAGATGGCTCCGCCTCTTGTTACATTGCTTTCTGCTGAAC
>CM071866.1:38876173-38909775 GCA_036759665.1 Gynandropsis gynandra
TTTCACTTCGTAATATTAATCTTATATTTCAAAAGCGACCCACATCGTTGCCCATGAAATTAAGGTGCCTTTACGCGTACCTCAAGACTCACATATTAACAATTGATATGTTCTCTAATTGGTGAATTTTGTGGATCTTTTACATAAAGAGGGCATGCTTATTTATGATTCTGTTTCTGATAGGTATTCTTCTGCAAGTACAATGATCCAATTTATGTTAAGATGGAGAAGCTGGAAATTATGATAAAGCTTGCTTCTGATAGAAACATAGACCAGGTATCTGGAGTAAGCCATATCATGTGTTTTATGTCTCAATCATTTTGGATGATAATGATATCATGACACTGTAAGTTCTTCGGGAATTCAAAGAGCATGCCACGGAAGTAGATGTTGATTTTGTTAGAAAGGCCGTCCGTACCATAGGCCGTTGTGCCATCAAACTAGAAAGAGCAGCCGAACGGTGCATCAGTGTTTTGCTTGAGTTGATCAAGATCAAAGTGAATTATGTTGTTCAGGAGGCTATTATTGTCATTAAAGATAGCTTCAGAAGATATCGAAACACCTATGATTCATTATTGCAACACTGTAATCTTGAACTAAAGCAACTTGTATATTAACTAAAGCGACTTGTAGGTACGAGTCCATTATTGCAACACTGTAATCTTGAATTAGCGAATGCAGATTCTTGCATCTGTTTGTATCTCGTTAGGCATCTATGATATGGATCGGTGAATATGCTGAAAGAATTGACAATGCCGATGAACTTCTTGAAAGCTTCCTGGAGAGTTTTCCTGAGGAGCCTCCACAGGTCCAGCTGCAGTTGCTATCAGCTGCTGTCAAACTATTTTTGAAGAAGCCAACTGAAGGCCCTCAGCAAATGATTCAGGTTCCACTATGGCCATGTTGAAGCATTTTTGCCCCGTCCCGATTAAGTCATATGTGTATATATATATAAGGCTGGCATGTTTACGGCCATGCTTCATTTGTTTTTTCAGGTTGTCTTGAAGAATGCTACTGTGGAGACAGACAATCCTGATGTCAGAGATCGTGCGTACATAAACTGCCGTCTTCTATCTATTGATCCTGAGGTGCTTTATTTTGATTCATTATCGCTTTTATTGTTTAACTATTTAAATATTTTCGTAGCTTATTTTTAACCAACATACACCTTCTTTAGGTGAAATTGATTTCTGTTCTAGGATGTATGGTTTAAGCCTGCTTGAGTTCTCTTTGATTGCCCAAAGTTTTCGGTGTTCAAAATCACATGTGCAGTTTCTGAAAACAAACATCGTTGCTTCTTCTTTTGTTAGGCGGCTAAGGATGTTGTTCTGGCTGAAAGCCTGTGATTACTGACAATTGAAACCAGCTCGACCCATCGCTCTTAGATGAGCTCCTTGCAAATATTGCTACTTTGTAATCTGTCTATCACAGACCACCTGAGGTTTTCGTGACCCGTTTGAAGACCACAGTTGAGAAAAGCAAAGATGAGGACCATGATTGCAGTGCCTCGGTGAATCTGAAGTGAAGTTTGAACACTACGAAGAGAGTCATTCTGAGAGATCTCTTGAGAAATAAGAGGGGGAGGGGGGAGAGAAGCAAAGGAGATACCGACTGACGGGATAAATGTGTAAAACTCTTTAAAATTAATCTAACTGGATTTTTTAATCTATATGATTCTATGTATATTTAATAAGAACCTATGTATATTTTTAAATGGGTTGAGTTGGGTTAATTCATTCAATCCAATTTAAATTGACATTACTATACTCAAAGGAGGTTCAGAAGGACTTGCTAAGGATCACCATCACAAGCCTGGAATCGACCATAGACTTGTTTGTAGCGTCTAACATGTTCTTCATAGCAAAAGCGGAAGAATGAGAACCAAGACGTGTTGTACCTATCTGCGGAGCTCCCCAGAGGCGTACCGTTCCTGATTGTGAACTCACGGACGTTGTCGGTCATCAAGGCCTCAAATGTGCTGTCAAGACTCCCACGCCGGAGATGGCTCCTCTCTTCTTTGAAGCCCTCGAACATCTCTTGATTCTTCAAGGTAACCAGTGAGGGTCATTACTCTTTTCTTTTTCTATATTTATATATACATCAGTTTAGTGTATGTAATCTCTGTTTTGTTACATAAAGCTCCTAATTTTTTCTCCCGCTCGGATTTTTACGTATTTATTTATTTTTATGGAATCACAAAAAATTGTGTGATAATCTTTTTTGGAAAAAACGTCTATTCTCTCTCGACAATGTTGTGTATTCGGATTACCCCTCGATTTTGGATCTCATCCAATTCCTCTATCGATTTTTAATTCTCATCTGATTCATTTCTCAACTATCAAAAATCTATCTAAAACTTTCTCTATTAACTATCCGCTAACCGACCCGATTTTAATTTGATTTTAATCCGAATTTTGATTTGATTTGAACATAATTTTTTTTTTCCAATTTGATTCGATTTTAACTGAATATTGATCCGATTTTTTTATCCAATTACATTTTAAAATGTTAAATTTTTGCAACTAAATGTGAATTGACTACACAAATAAACAATAAATGTTAGTTTGGAGATAATTGCTTCAAATCAAATTATTTCTATTGGATTAATCGATTTCGAATTAAATTTGGATTCGGTTTAAAATTAGATCAAATCGAGTTAGTCGAACCGGTTTAATTTATTTCAAATAAAAAATTGGGTTGAGTTAGTTAATTGTGCCTAAATCAAGTCAATTAAATTGATCTGATTAACACGATCTTGAACCGATTTTGATGCAATTTTTTATTCGATTTTAATCCGTTTATATTTTGAAATATTAATGTTTAGATAATTAGATATGAATTTGTTACAAATATAAACAATTTGTATTTTTTTTTGGATAATTGCGGTAAATCCAATTTTATCGAGTCAATTTATTTATTTCGAGTCAAAAATTGGGTTCGATTTTGTTAATTGCATCAAAATTGTATCAAAATCGAGTTAATCGAATCGGTTTAATTGGCTTCGATTCGAAAATTGGATTTGGGTTGGTTAATTGCATCCAAATTTGGTCAATAAAATCAATCCAATTAACCCGATTATGATGCAATTAACTAAACCGTACTCAATTTTAACTCGAAATCAATTAAATCGATTTTATGAACTTGATTTGATGTGATTATCCAAAGCATTAACACTAATTGTTTATACATTTAGTAAATTCACATATAATTATCTAAAAATTTACATTTAAAGATATAATTGAGTCAAATTTGGTTCAAAATCGGGTCATAATTGGGTCAAAATTGATTAAAAATAGGTCAAAGTCGAGTTAGATTCGTATCAAAATCGGATCGGATTCGGGTCAAAATTGGGTGGATTTCAGGGTTTCAGCCCGAATAATAAACTTAATGGAACTTTTTACCATTTTACTCGAGTTCACCGAATTTCAACCCGATTTAACCGAATTTTAACTCTATTTCACTCATATTTAATTCGATTTCACCCAATTTCACCCAATTCACCAAAATTTAACTCGGTTAAATCGGGTTGAAATTCGGTGAAATCGAGTAAAATATGAGTGGAATAGAGTAAAATATTTAACCCGATTTGGTGAAATCGAGTAAAATATTTAACCCGATTTGGTGAAATCGGGTTGAAATTCGTTGAAATCGAGTAAAATATTTAACTCGATTTGGTGAACTTGAGTGAAATCGGATTAAATATGAGTGGAATAGAGTTAAAATTCGGTTAAATCGGGTTGAAATTCAGTGAAATCGAGTAAAATCTAAGTGAAATCGAGTTAAATTTTGGTGAAATTTGGTGAAATCGGATTATATATAGGTGAAATAGAGTTAAAATTCGGTTAAATCGGGTTGAAATTAGGTGAAATCGAGTAAACTTTAGGTGAAATTGGGTCAAAATTTGGTGAAATCGTGTTAAATTTGAGTGAAATAGAGTGAAAATTCGGTTAAATCGGGTTGAAATCCGGTGAAATTGGGTGAAATTGAGTCAAAATTGGGTGAAAACGTGTTAAATTTGAGTGAAATATAGTGAAAATTCGGTTAAATCGGGTTGAAATTCGGTGAAATCGAGTAAAAATTGGGTGAAATATGGTTATGTTAAAATTATGTTACTATTAGAGAAATCATATAGAATTTTTTGTAATTGTTAGAATTTAAAGTATTTTTATTTTAATATTTTGTAATATAAAAAGTTTAATAATACATTAAAATTAAAGAAAATATGTTAGTTTTAGAGAAATCATATAGTTCGGGGGAATAGGCTAGAGTTTATATAGTTCGGTGGTAAATAGGCTATAGGTTATATAGTTCGGGGGAAAATATGCTATAGTTTATATAGTATGGGGGAATAGGCTGGAATTTATATAATTCGGGGAGAAATAGGCTGGAATTCATATAGTTCGAGGGGGGGGGAATAGGTCGGAAATGATATAGTTTGAAATGAAATATGCTGTTTTAAAAATATTTAATAGAAAAATTAACAAAAATTTAACAGAGGGGGAATAGAATGGATTTTTAAAGTTCAGGGAAAAATAAAATGAGTAGTAATAATTTAGGAGGAATAAGATGAACATGAAAATTCAAAGAAAATAGATTTAAAGTGGTAAAATTGAGGGAGAATAGACTGTTTTCCTAGTATTTTTTTTTTCAATAATAAGGTGCAAAACCCCAAAATGGCCACCTTTTAAGGATCACATTAGCAATTTAACCATGTCCACCTAATTTACATATGGGTTTCTACTAGAAATTAGACATTAGCCGTTTTGTTTAAACCTTATAATGTTTTTTAAATTGGTTTTTTAAATTATTATACGTATGGATAAAAATTTAACAAGCCCCTCTTTTTAAGGGAGAAAAAACTAATCAATCCCTCAAATCACATTATCCGAGAGTTTAGGCATAAAATTCGATTGAATCTGTTTCACTTTTGAATTTTTATTTTTATTTTCCATACTTGGTTTGTTTCCTTATTCTCACAAACAAAAAACCACAAAACGTAGCTTTTGCATATATGTATGTAATAGTGTGTATATGCACACAAATCTTCACATAGGCCACAGGAACAGTGAAAACTATTTTCTCCGAGATGGATCCTGTAAACTCCAACGAGGTTTGATATGAACTCTGTTTTCCATTTCAGTAATTTGGACATTATGGATTAGAAAAATCAGTAGTATATGCTTTAAGTACTCGATATATATATATATATATGGATCCTGTTCTCTGATCTGTTCTTATTCTTCCCTCTGTGTATTAGATTCAGAAACACGACACAGACGTTCCAGCTTTTGTGGAACTCCTTAATGACAAAACCGGAACTGAAGACATTAGTAACCTTTCCGACTTAAGAAACGTCGATACCAGTTAAGTTATATATATATATATATATATACACACACGCGCGCATTATACGTCATATCTTGTTAAGTTTAATATATATATATATATATGTATGTATATATACACAAACACACACATACATTATACATATACGCACATATGCATGCAAAGATCGATGGGTCATCCTTTTTTTCTCTCACGGTGAATGCAGCTACGGTGACTGAACAGAGAGAGCAGCAACCAAACGCCAGAACCGCGTCTTCCACCGCAGAAACAAACCGCAGCAGCAGCGATACAAACGCTCCTTCGAATCCATATCCTCTTCCTGTGAGAATTCACTACTAAAGTCCAGATTCGATTGCCTTTAAAAAAAAGAATTATTGAACATTTTCATTGGAATTTTCAGAAGGTGAATTTTGCGAAACTGGAAACAGCTCGGTTGTGGGATTATTGCAAATTCTATGGCATTGTAAGTTTTAGTGATTCGACGTTTTATAGGTCACTGTGATCGTATTTTATTCTTATTTCTGAAATTTAAAAATTGTTTTCAATTTTTGGCATTGTAAGTGATTCGACGTTTTATAGGTCACTGTGATCGTATTTTATTCTTATTTCTGAAATTTAAAAATTGTTTTCAATTTTCTTTTTCTTTTTTTGTGAAGAAGGATATTAATGATGGTTGGAGCAGGGAACAATTACTCGATGCCGTATTTTATTCTTATTTCTGAAATTTAAAAATTGTTTTCAATTTTCTTTTTTTTTGTGAAGAAGGATATTAATGATGGTTGGAGCAGGGAACAATTACTCGATGCCGTGAATCTCCATTTCCTCTCTCAGGTATCAATCTTTGAATATCTTATATACATAAGTAACTATTATATTATTATTATTATTATTATTATTATTATTATTAGGTACACAATCCATGATATATCATATATATAAATATATATATTATTATTAAAAACATAAAACGATGCATGGGAGATGAAGTACGAATATTCGACTTTTAAAATGAAATATCTTCTCATGTTTTTAGTTATAAGAAATGATTTTTAATATAAGTACGAAATAAATGTGGCAATATTACATTTCAGTCCGAAGTAAAGGAAGAAGAAGTTTTATCCAAGTTTGCCATTGCCGTTGTGGCCAACCAAAGGCGAAAACATATTAGTAGACGTTGAAGAAGATCAACTTTAGTTAAAATCTCTATTTTTTTAATGTTTCTTATTCGAACATACGAAACTTTTTGAGGTTAAATCATTCTATCTTTTATGCAATTACCGGATAATGAACATATTTAAATATTTTATTATTTGTATTTGTATTCGTATTTTATAAATTTTTGAATTTAATATTTATATTCAATTGTATATTCGGATATTCCTATATGTATTTGAACCTAAATTTAAAAAAAATCAATAAAAACTTATAAGTATCAAATATAATCCAAAACTAAAATACAAATCATACAAAAATATATAAATAAATAAAACGAAACTCTAAATCTTCACATTTATCTCCACATCAACCATCTAAATGTTACCAATTCATCTAAAATAATGAAATCAATTGTTAGATTATCAAATAGATATAACATACATTAAAATAAAATTCGGATAAAATTTGTATACTTAATGAATTATGTTTTTTATATCTTACAATGTCTGCATAACATTATCCAACCTATCTAGATTACAAATCCAATCTTGACTGTAAATTAAAACTCCAATCATATTAGGAGTCACAACAACTATGTTACAAATTATATATTTATATAATGAATATTACAATAGGATCACAAATATTTTTTATTTCCAATTTCATCCTTCAGATTAATTTTGTTATATATTTATCTATATATTAAATAAATTATTTATTTAGTAATTAAGCATGTGAATAGTCTTGATAATTGAATCTACTATTTGTATTTAAATTTGTATTTGTCAAATATCTCATTTCTAATATTTGTATTTGTCTCAACACATATTCGAATTTTCGATTTTAATAGAAATATTTCATATATTTTGTCATATATATATATATATATTATTTGTAGTATTGGTAAGAGTTTTTTTTTTACATTCGATGTGGTAGTTTATGTAACATTTATGTAAAAGAACGAGTTATGACCATTTTCTGTATTATTTTTACATATTATGGTTTAAAATTATTTTTCAAAAACAACAAAATCAAAACAAAAATTCTACATTAATGGTTAGAATCTTGTATATTGAACAATTTAAATTAAATTTTATATGAATAATTTTTAAAATCAATTCAATCTCTAGATTAATTAAAAATAATATATAACTTTGGTAATTTTAGCAATGATTCATAGGATTCAATCATCAGAATCCAAATTATTTAAACTCAAATTAATATGGAATGAAAAATATTGGATTAAATTTAATTTAATTTTTTCCAAACCTAACAACTTAAACCGAACGAATTAAGATCCAAAAGAACACGAATTGAAATCAAAATTACTGATCACACATTTTTCTCTATTAACTTGCATGTTTCCATCACATTTTGCATAGTTTTAACCTCTTTTAGTTTCTTTTTACGCTTTATTTTTTTTATTTTGTGATATTGTAGACTATAAAAATCAAGGAGAATATTTATGTTAAAATAAAAAAAGTTACAACACAAGACAAGCATCAAGGGTTTAGATAGTGAAAACACTGAACTCGAACAATTTATCACTCAGTCAAGCAAAATAAACACAAGTTGCTCCAATGTTCCAGAGAAAACGCTCGATCCAAGCACCTTGAAACTCGATCGAGCAAAAGGGATGAACGCGTCAAAATAAGTTCTGCACTACAAGGAAAGAACACAGAAACAAGAATTGCTCAACTCGGGCAACAATATGCATGACCAGGCGATGTGCCAGAATAACTAAAGACTTCAAATTTTAAATTAGCAAAGGACGACTGAAGCTTTTGAAAAGGACTAGGATGGACATCACACAAAAAGAGAGACAGAAAGTAAGGAAAAGGGAAACTTTTGGACTATGTTAAAAAGCAGAAAAGTGCTAGCGGATCAAAATCGACGGATTTACCTACTAGTGGAGATGCATAGAAGGTGAGGTTGCGGTGGTGATTGATCGAGAGATTGAACGAGCCTTCTCAACCTTCCTTCTCCTTTGTTTCTTATTTTAGTTTAATCTTGAGATGTAGAAATATCTAGTTGATCCATGCTTTAGACTAAATTGTTGCGTTTGGATTCATCATACCTAATGATCGAATTCATTGAGTTTTATGGTTTAATGCATATTTTCATTCTTTCGATGCTTGAATGGCCTCTGGAATTGACTGCCACATGGTATAATTCAGACGAAGATATTTTGTTATATTAGATCTTATGCATTAGACAGACATGAATGATCATATGGAGAGGTAGGTTAATTAGCTTAGGAAGTAGGATATCGAGCTATACTGCATGTAGATTTACTAATAGCACGTTTGGTATATAGGTTATTAGATGGAGACATCAAGATCTATATACTAGAAGATGATTTGCATTGCGAGAGCAGGTAGAACCATCATAAGATGATTGAAATCTCCAATAGAACCAAAACAAGCGTTTTCGATACCTTTAATAAGTTCACAAACGTTGAAAAAAACTCTCTAATCTTGAAACACTAACTCGTTGTAAATAATTGTATCATACATTTAGGATAGATTCCACATAAATAACACACTCCACATTTTTCATGACTGTACTTTTGTGACATTGATTATCTAGTTTACTCTTAGTCCATGTGTTCGATCTTAGTATTATACAGTCAGTATCCTTGTAGAATGTTTAGGCTAGATATAAATATTAAAACTTGATTAGGATTGGATCACATCTAGACAATACATCAAGTTTTTGGTGTCATTGTCGAGGACTTTAGACGATTTAGTTATTAGTTTTAGGAATCTAAGTCATTTTTTATTGTTTTATTTTTAGTTCTCTGTTGAGATTTTTTCTTGTTTTTGTTTTCTTTGTTTTCTTTCCACGTACACAGCCTATTTCAGAGGAATATTCGAGAGCAAGCAAGAAGATGTTGATACCTGAAAATGTCGAAAACATGATTTCAGATGAGGAAACTTAGGGAGCATATACTGCTCCTAAGCACACCAAACTCTTTCTTGTCTTGTACTGGATGCCCAAACATTGATCGAAGCCACTTTGAACTTCAACCATCGTTTGTGCATATACTAAATCAAATTAATTTCAAATGGAGACTAAATAAGGATCTGAATCTTCATTTAATGAAGTTTAAAGATGTTGTGTGGTTCACTCAAGCATGTCCAAAGAGTGACAAGCGAGGTTATCATGTTATTAACCTTTATATTTTCTCTTGAAGACCGAATGCAAGAATTGTATATATATTTGCGTATGACTCTTTCCATACATGGAATCAACTTAAGGAACGATTCTGTGGTGAAATTATTCCCACATCTCAAGACGCAAGCTATGATGAACAAGATCAACATTGTACTAGGCTTGGAAAATATTCAAATGTTATCAACGTGCGTGTCCACATCACGAGATGGATCAAAAGTATCTCATATCAACGTCTATTGAGGGACTCTGAGGGGACATCTTTGTCAGGATAAATGAAGCATGTGGAGGTTCATTGTACGATCTTCATTTCACTCAACTTGAAAAAAATTGAGAGATGGCTAGCGAGAAGAATGCTTCGATGCATAAAGGGATTTCTACTGAGAGAGTCAACAATTGAGGTTCTAACCCTCACAGTTAAATTAACTGAGCTGAAATATCAAATAGCCACAATGAAGCAGACAACCTCTACTCATTGATATGTTTGGCGGAGTAGACGAACGAAGATTTGAAATACATGTCGAATAACCTCTTCTCAAACACGTATACCACCAATATGCAGAATCAACAAAAGGGAACATTTAAGCCTCATGTATTCCCGTGACAAGCCCAAGACAAAAACTATCAAAATAGTTTGGTGTACCATAACCCGACCTACCAACCAATGGGAAATTCGATTGCATATCAACAACATGGAAGGGATGACGAGATCAAATCTATATTATCTCAATTGTTGCAGGAAAAAAAAATCACATAAGAAGAGCTGCACGAGATGAAGGCTAAACATGATCACTTCATATAGACGAAGTGATGGAAAATTGAGAAAATCCATATACATCTAAATATCCGCTCCCTCGTAACCAATTGGAGTACTCTCAGGGAACTTGATCTAAATCTTAGGGAAACTTGATCTACTCCTATGAATGTTCCTAGATCCATAGAAACCATAACCCCCATGGTAATAGCAGAAAAATAAAAGGATTGAGCATATGTTCCACCGCCACCGATAACGCCCTCGTTACCTTTTCCATATCAACAAAGAAACAAGAACGATGATGACCAATTTGCAATTGCAGAGATTATGAAGAAGCTGGAAATCATTATCTCATTCACAAAGCCATCACACAAATCTCGTCTTATGCAAAATTCTTGAAATACATCCTATCCAAGAAGCGTGTTATCGAGAATGAGATGGGGACGCTCAATCTAGAGTGCAGAATCATCATCCAACATAAACTGGCATCTAAGCAGACATACCAGTTAGCTTCTCGATCCCATGTAAATTAGACAATGTTTCTATTGACAACACTTTTTGATTTAGGTGCTAGTGTGAGTTTATTCCTACTATTGGTCTACAAAAATCTCAACATCAATGAGCCCAAACCGATGAGGATGGAATTGCAAATGGTATATCATTCAACCAAATATCCACTGGGCATTCTTGAAGACATGCCTTTGAAGATCAAGAGAGTACTACGTGATAGTGGACTTCATAGTACTAGACATAGACGAGGATACAAGAATACCAATCATCCTCAATAATGTGTTTCTTAATATGGTGAATTTCGTCATCCGTGTGAGAGCTGGAACACTAACCATGAAAAACGGTGAATAAATTGTGGAATTCACCGTGGAAAATTTTTTTAACCTACCATCAATGATAGATTTCATATGTTTCATCGACATTTAACAAGCTCTCGTGGCCAACATTGTTGGAGAGATAAGAGAAGTGACCCTTTGGAGATGGGTCATTGTGAAGCGGATGCATATAGACAAAAATTGCACTAAGATATCAAGGGAGAAAGTAATCAAGCAAACCGCTCAACCGAACTCAACCTTCGCTCCCGTCGAGTGAATTCATTGGGAGCTCAAGATCCCATATGCTCGGTCGCTCAAGACCCTCAATCTGATCGAGTGGTCAATTTTTTTATCATCTCGGCCGAAAAATTCCACCCCTCTGGCCGAGCAAATTCTCCAGAAGAACATACTTCACCAAGTTTTGTTGGAGAAGGATTCAGACCCTTCGAGTCCACGCATGCCCTCGATATGGAGGTCATTACCAAATCGAATGCATCTCCAAAGGGACGGACATTTTCAAGGTCTTGAGTCCGCATATCTTATCATTGTTAACGCTGATTTATATGACATCTAGGTAGATGCACTAGTGAAAACCCGTAGAAAATATCGAAAATCATTAGGTTATACCCTAGAGAACTTAAAGGTATGAATCCCTCATTATACATGCATCAAATCTACCTAGAGGATGACTCCAAATCATCAATAGAGCATCAACGTAGGCTAAATTCGACCATGAACGAATTAGTTAAGAAAGAAGTTTTGAAATTATTAGATGCGACCTGATATCCGATAGTTCATTGGATAGTCATGTCCAATTCGTACCTAAGAATAGGGGATCACCGTAATCCCCAATGAAAATTGAATTAATACCGATGAGAACATTAATGAGTTGAAGAATATATTGCCTCTCATTGATCAAATGCTTGAATGTCTTGCATTTCATTCTCATTTTTATCTAAAAAACTATTCGGGATTGTTTCAAATTCCGATACATCCGAACAATCAAGAGATCCTTATTGCTATTGCCTATCACCATATGCTATTATGATATGATCCTGGACAACGTCGAGGATGCAACCCGAGCCGTGGCGAATGAAGAGGATGCAACATGTGTTGCCAAGGACGTGACCCGTGTTGCCGAGGAAGCGACCCGCACCGCAACGGACGCGACCCGTGCCATAGAAGAAGCGACCCGAGTTGCACCGAAGGGATGGAAGGTGGACGCGACCCGAAAGAAGGAAGTTAGTCCCGTGACCCATGCTAGGGATAGAGAGGAGGAAGCCTTGACCTTACCAGTAGGTCTCGTAACACGAGCTAAAGCTAAGAGGCTCAAGGAGGCTCGGGATTCTCACGGTCGTTCAAGTTCACGACAAATACTCGAGTCCTCAAGAAAATTCCAACATCCATATCATACATCAAGCCGAAACACAATTCGCAATGATCAACAATCAGGGTAAGTGTTTCGCATGTACTCTTTTCCCTTCGTTGGTTTTGTCCCACGAGTTTTTCCAACGACGGGTTTTTAACGAGGCCGCGACTCACTTCCGCATACTAATTGTTGATCCGAGACTTCATACGGTTTATCGTATCGAAGTAACCTATTTTAAGATTATGTTTTTATTTTTGAGTTTGGATATTTTTAGGCCATTTAATTCGAGCCTTGCATGGCTACTACGCATTTAATATTCATTAAAGCCTTGCATTGCTATCTTTGACTACTTATGGTCGGCCATGTTGATGAACAAATTTGAACTTTGCATTTTAATCTTGAATTTCTCTTTGAAGAATTCTTCTTGTTGGTGTGTTTCCAGCAAACCGTTGGTAAGTAATATCTAACGAATCATTCGTTCTTCGTAGGTGTGTAATATCCTCGAAGACGAACCAGTAAATCGAGAGCTTTCCACAACTCTCGTGTGACCATTCGTCCCATCCACATTGTGTGAGGAGTCTTCCGAATCGGCTGCAGCAAGGACTATCCTTCATACCTCCGTCTAGAGCGTCGCTCCAGCGAGGATCGCGTCATCTATGATTATGAAATTCACGAGTTTTGTGTTGTAATTATTATCGTCATCTAGGATTAACACCTGATCGCATCATATTAGGCCTCTACAATGCACTCGCAACCTTTCAGCGGTGCATGATGTCCATCTTCTTAGACATTATAAAAGATATTATGGAGGTCTTCATGCATGGCTTTTCAAATCTTGGAACCTGATATGATGTGTGTCAAACAAATCTTTGTAAAGTGTTAAAATAGGTGTCTGCAAACCAGCCTTGAGTTCAATTGGGAGAAATATCATTATATGGTACAATAAAAAATAGTGCTTGCGCACAAGATATCGGTCAAGGGCACATACATCGATTGGCTTTCCAAGTTGGACTCCAGGATATATACAGAGATGATTGGATAATAAGAGACATCGACTGGTCGTCGCTCATTCCGCAATATATTCAAAAGCTAATCATCATGAAGGAACTGAAGGATGCACCCTTATGCATTGAAGGTATTGTTTCCATTATCACACAGTATCTCATTATAAACTTGGGACAATAGTGATGACGTTGTACAGGGATCGCTCTACCCTCAATACCAAGATACATATTTATATGGAAGTCTTATTCATTTACTATATCTGCTTCAAGGAAGAAGACTGCGAGTTACAAATAGTTTTTTCCAACCGTTACCTTTCTCCCATTACAGAAGAGGGACTATGAATCCGATTGAAAAAAGCTCGGAGGAGAGATGAGCCAGTACAACTAGAGATCAAGGCTACCAACCCATCAAGATTACAAGTGATGGAAATTGTGCTTTATATCGCATCACCACCACCATGAGACAGGATCATCAGATGCATCTCCTCTTGACTACACTCAGCATCAAGAGTAGGGGCGCAACAAGTACGTAGAGCTATGAGTGGAGGTGCGAGATACATAATAGTAACTCATTCTTATGCAAGAGGAGATCATGGATACACTATTTCGCCAGCATACCGAGATACTCCGAGCCATAGAGCAGGGAAGACTTCATCAGTGACACATCTTACATCCTTTTCCCTTTTCTTTCTCCTTTTTATGTTTTCATGTTCTTAGCTTTTTATGAACTGTGGTAGACTCTATGATGTTTGTCGTTTTTATTTTCATTGTTTTGTATTAGAGATTTCCTATCTTTTCGTGATTGTGTTTTCAGATGAGCACATAATATCTTATACATAAAAAATAAAGGAAAGGATACATAAAAAAAGGCTAAAAGTCCAAATTCCCGAGAAACAAAAAGAAAAAATTATAATGGACAAAAAAGGCAAAGTCTTGGAAAGAAAAAAAACTACCAAAAAATCGTTATATAACCTTAATAAAACCTTACCTCAACATTTGGATCGAATTACTCTCTAAAAAGCGATAAATGGATTAAGAAATGTGTTTGATAGGATTTTAGTTCGTATTCTATAGATTTTTAGTGTTAATGTAATCCCATGATTTAGAATCTCTTTCTAGCTAGAAAACTATATACGAATCATTTCAATTTCGTTCT
Organism: Gynandropsis gynandra; assembly: GCA_036759665.1. NCBI lineage: Eukaryota > Viridiplantae > Streptophyta > Magnoliopsida > Brassicales > Cleomaceae > Gynandropsis > Gynandropsis gynandra. The sequence continues at coordinate 38,890,956 of CM071866.1, forward strand.
CAGTCAATGTAGTTTGGAGGGTATGATATTCTCAAATCCCTTCTTAACAATATTCATAGACTGTGTTTCTCGGGGAAGAGTAAAAGTTTAAGTCTAGGGGAGTTTGATCATACATTTTTTACTCTATATTAACTGGTATATTTTCATCACGTTTTACATAATTTATAGCCTCCTTTAATTCATTTTTACTCCTAGTTTTTTTTATTTCATGATATTGTGGGCTACAGGAACCAAGGAACATATTTATGGTAAAATAACGCAAATTAGAGCATAAAACAAGCATCATGGGTTTAGATAGTGAAAACACTTGACCCAAGAAGTTTATCACTCCAATAAGAAAAAATGAACACAAGATGCACCAAAGCTCCAGAGAAACGCTCGACATGAGCACCTTGAAACTCAGTTGAGCAGAAGGTATCAACATGTCAAAGTTAGTTGCGGATTACAATGCAAGATCACAGAAACCAGAATCTCTCAGCCCGAGCAGCAAAATCAAGCGATGTGCGAAATCACTGAAGAATTCAAATTTTGAATTAGCAATAGATGACTTAAGCTTTTGAAAACGACTAGGATGTACATGAGATAAAATGAGAGATAAAATGAGAGATAAAAAGTAATAAAAAAGTAACTTTTGAATTATGCTGAAAAGGAGAAAAACGCTAGAAGATCCAAATCGATGGATTAAACTACCAACAAATATGGGTAGAAGGCAAGGTCAAAATATTGATTGAGCCTTTGTAATCTTCCTTCTCCATTGTTTCTCGTTTTAGTTTAATCCTGATATGTAGAATTATCTAGATGATCCATGTGTTAGACTAGAGTGTTGTGTATTTAGATTCATCTTAACTAATTATCGGATTCAATGTTCTTTGAGTTTTATAGTTTAATACATGTTTTTATTTTTCGATTCTTGAACGACCACTAGAATTAACTGTCTCATGGTATAATCCAGACGAAGACAGCATGTTATATTAGATCATATGCATTAGATAGACATAAATGTTTACATCGAGAGATATGTTACTCGTTTTAGAAATTGGGAAATCGAGCTATATTACATTTGATGTGTAAGTCACAAACATCAATGGAATATATTAGATAGGAATCTGCAATGCGAGAATAGATAGATTTACTAATAGGATGTTCGGTACATAGGTTATTAGATGAATACGTCAATGAGTTACATAGTAAAACATGATTTGCACTGCAAGAGCAGGTGGATCCACTTTAAGATGATTGAAATACCCGATATAACCAAAACTATAGTTTTTTATACGTGTATAACTTCACATATGTTAAACAACTCTCTAATCTTGAAACATCGTCTCGATGTAAATAATTGTATCATATTGTTAGGATAAGAAATTCGGATAAATAACATACTCTACGTTTTTCATGATCGCAGTTTTCGAACATTGATAATCTAAATCACAATTATTCGATGTGCTCGATCTTGGTGTTACACGGTCTGAATCCTTGTAGAATGTTTAATCTATATACAAATATTAAACATCGCATCAATTATCCATACCTAATCTATTCAACAATTATTTTCTATATTAAATATATACTTTATTATATATTTATCTAACCTATATGCTTAGAAGATTATTATACATATTTTAAAATCTATCAAATTTTGTGATTTTCAGCTATATAAATTTTTTTACCAATATTTTCATTCTACTAACTATATTCTTTTGGATTTTTTTATTATAGCCACAAAATTTCTTGACATTTTCGATTATATTTTTACTAGGTCGAAAGAAAGTCAAGTTAAACATCTTTCTCAAGACTTTGTGGGGATATATTTCGTGGAAAGCCATGTCCATGGAATTTAGTTTCACTCAGGTTTTCACTTGGCTTTTTCTCTCAATATGTATTTTTACTTTTTATTCGTATCGATAGAAATATATCAAATGGAAGATTTAAAAAAATTCTAACTTGATCAATGAGAAAATCCACTAAATAATGATTAAAGTAGTGTAAGAAGAAAATAAATTCGGTGTATAATTAAAAGATAAATAAGGAGTTAAAATGGAAATAAAAACTAAGATAAATATTGCAAATGACTCATTTTCGGGGAACTTCAAAAATATCTTTGTAGGGTTAAAGCTCTTCAAAAATACCCTTCTCTGAAAAAAAAAGTTTCAACTTCAAATCTACCCGTAAAATATTGATAATCCCATATTACCGTTGTCGACAATTTTTCTCTCTTCTCCAGAGCACCTCGATTTCTCTCTCTATTATGGTGCGGAAATAACTATTCTCCCACACCACGACAGATTCGGCGAGAGTAGCTTGAAATCGGCATCAGATACGCTGCCAATAGGTTGAAATCGTTTGTTGTCAACAAAGAAGCTTGCAATTAAACAGTGTTGCACTGGGTCACAGAGTCTTAGGGGTCCAAGAATCGGTGAGGTAAAGGGGTCACAAAGGGGTGAAATGGTCGCAGGGATAAAAGGGTCATAGAGTTTAGGATAGGGTCGTAGGTGTCCAAGGGTCGAAGAGGGTAAAAGGGTCGCAGGGGTCCAAGGGTCGAAGAGGTAAAAGGGTCACAGAGGTACAAATGTCAGAGAGGGACCTCTTCGACCCTAGGACCCCTACGACCCTTGTACCTATTCGAGCCTTGGACCCCTTGGACCCTTGTCCCTCTGTGACCCTTGGACCCCTGCGACCCTTGTCCCTCTGCGACTCTTGTTACACTAATACTAAATCCAACTAAACAACGATACTAATAATATAGTAAAAATAATTTATTATTTACAAATACAATTATTTACAAATAATATGAATAAAATTTTGAAAATAATAATTTATCAAGTTATTTACAAATAATTAACTCAAATATCTACGAGCCTTGTACATTCGCGACCATTGGACCCGTGCGACCCTTGTCCCTCGTGACCTTGGATCCGTGCGACCCCTGTCCCTCGCGACCCTTGGAATCCATGTGACCCGTGTCCCTCGCGACCCTTGGACCCGTGCGATCCCTGTCCCTCGCGACCCTGGGACCCGTGCGACCCTTGTCCCTCATGACCCTTGGACCCGTGCGATCCATGTCCCCCTTTCAACCCTTGTCCATCTGCTACCATTGTTACAATAATAGTAAATCCACAAAAAAACAGCGATACTAACAATAACACTAACAATTGAATAATAGTAAATCCACAAGATCAAATGAAATTCAAGTTAAAAGGAGGTTCAAAGAAATCAAAATACAACTCAAATCAAAATATGTTGCTGATAAATCGAAGCACAGGATCACCTGCAATGGAGAACTTTTTTACTATGAGGGAACAACCCACGTTTAGTCCATTTTTTTTACAAAACTTTCTCCACCCCCTCTAATGCAAGTGCCACCACGACTCACGGGTTTTAAAGCTGCTAGCGAAAAATCGAACGTTTCGCGATCGATTCCGCAATCGTGGTACATCATTACATGACATCGTCTATGACAAAGACCGTTCTTCCTTGCAAACCCTATCGGAAGTTTCTGCGACATCACTAAGTTACATCAGTATAAATGAATAAAAGTCTAATAAATAACCAAATTATATATGATGAATCGGTTTGAGGTCACTTACCAATGAATCTAGGGCCAGATTCGAACGCGTGACTGGTACAATGAAAACCCTCTCATCAAGAGTGGCTCTAGTGACGTTAAAGACCATGTCACTTTGGTGACGAAAAAGTACGACATTCCCAATACGAATGTTTTGGTCGTTGTAGAAATCTGTCCATCCATCAGTGAATTCGGAGCCATCCAACTTGAGTTCCCATGTTCTGTTAGACGCATTTGATTTAATCGTTGCCATGTTGTTGTCCCTCGTATTCCCATAAATATACTCATCGAAGAAGATCTTCGGAATTTCCTGTAACAAAAAACGAAAAACAAAGTCAAATCTGTACATTCTCTACATGTAACATACTGATAGAGTGTTTTAAAGAAGATTACAAGGTAGTACAGATGCTGCAGATGAATCTGTCGGAAGAAATGAGGGAAATATGGCATTTTCAGAAAAAAATGGATGGAAGATGATGAGAGGAATGGATTGGAAAAAAGGAAACGGCTGGAATTTGAAAAGACATGACATCGAATCGACGTTAGATGGAATTCGAAAAGACATGACCACACGGTCACATGGGTCGCAAGGGTAAAAAGGTCGAATGGGTAAAAGGGTCGCAAGGTCAAGGGTCGAACGAGTAAAAGGTTCGCAAGGGACAAATGGTGCGACCCTTGTATCTCTGCGACCATTGGACCCCTACGACCCTTTACGCTTTATTATTAAATAATTATTTACAAATAATATGAATAATTTTTTAAAAAAGAACAATGTACAAAGTTGAATTATTTTAGACCCTTAGACCGTGCGACCGTTGTCTCCCTTCGACCCTTGTACCTCTACAACCACTTGGACCTCTGCGACCCTTATCTCCCTTCCACCCTTGTACATCTACGACCCTTTGTCCCCTGCGACCCTTGGACCCTCTGTCACCCTTATTACAATAATAGTAAATCCACAAAAACATTGATACTAACAATAATACATTCTATTGAATAATAGTAAAAAAAAAACCAACCAAATACAAATATGAATTTTGTTGTTAAAATGAGGTTTAAAGCAATCAAAATACAACAAATTCAATCTATGTTTATTATAGGCCTTCATCGAGGGATAAACAGTAGACAAGCTACATCATTAAGAACGGTGTCCAGTCTGACTTCGAGGGTACAACCCACGTTAAAGCCATTATCGTGACAAAACTTCGTCCAACCCCTGGTGATGCTACCGCCACCGCATTTCACGGGCCCTAGATCTGCCTCCCAAATCCGTCTGTAGTTGATTATCAGATCAATCTTACTTCGTCTACCGCAAAGACCACTCGACCTCGCAAGCTCTATCGAAAGTGTCTGCGATAACCGAATAAATTTACAATGCGCCAAACTAATGCATATACGGCCAGATTTGATGAATCGAATAAATCGGTTTGAGTTCACTTACCACTATATCTACGGCCAGATTTGAACGCGTGACTGGTACCGTGAAAATCCTCTCACCAGAAGAAGATGACCCTACTTCTACGTATGATGATGATGATGATATAGATGATACGTATTGTAGATTACACATATCATCTCCGAAACCAGTGACGTGAAAAACCATGTCAACTTCGCGACGGAAAACTAAGAAATCCCGAATACGAAAATCATGGTTCTTGGAGAAATCTTTCCATCCATCAGTGAATCTTGAGCCATCCAACTTGACTTCCCATGTTTTGTTAGACACATCCGATTTAAGCGTTGCCGTGTTGTTGTTCCTCGTTTTCCCGTAAATATGCTCATCGAATAATTTCGTCGGAATGTCCTATAACAAAAATCGAAAAAAAGTAAAATCTTTACATTCTCTATATTAACATACCGAATGAATGAGATGAAGGATATTACGAGGTAGTTCTCCAGAAAGCTCGAAAGAATGATTTGGAAGAAAGTAGGGAAATGTTGCATTTTCGGCAAAAAATGGATGGAAGATAATGAGTTAGAGAGAGTGTGTGTCTTTATTCGAGAAAAGGAAACAGCTGGAATACGAAAAGACATGACCCTGACATCGAATCGCCGTCAGATGGAATTCGATATGTTTTTTCAAATTTTGGTGAAAATTTCAGCGGGAATTTTGGTTCGCATGAGGGTCGCATGGGTCGCTTGGTCGCATATATTGATGAATAAATGCGAACTCGAAAAATTTACGGGTTTATGATGATAAAATGACAAAAACCAATCAAAACAATACATCTACAACGTCAAGCTAATTAATGCCAATTGAGGGTCGCATGGGTCGCTTGGTCGGATATATTGATGAATAGATGCGAACTCGACGAATTTACGGGTTTATGATGATAAAACGACAAAAACCAATCAAAACAATATATCTAAAACGCCAATCAACGGATAAAATAGATTATGACCCATGTGTACCTAGTTGAGTTGTGTATAACCAATGCCTCTGTTTCAAAAGTAATAGTAGTATTTTAAGAACTCGTCGAATGATAATGGCATATTGATAATGGCATGGGTCGCTTGGTCGCATATATGGATCAATAGATGCGAAATCGACGAATTTACTAGTTTATAATGATAAAATGACAAAAACCAATCAAAACAATACATCTAGAACATCAAACTAGTTAATGCCAATTGAGGGTCGCATGGGTTGCATGGGTCGCTTAGTCGCAGTCCGTCTCCATCTTCCAGTCTTCTGCATTCTTCTTGTTTGGTATTGTACTCCAGAGTTATCTCCTGCCATGTACTTCGTCTTCCAGTCAAATTTCAAGAGTGACCCAACACCGTCACCTAAGTTACCCCGCAACTCGTCAGTGACTGCATAGAGCCTGAGTCTGCTGATTACCAAGACCTTGAGTAACACATAGACAGCACGATGCCCTGGGTCGACAATGGTGACTGTGGCACGGAGGTCACAAAGGTAAAAAAGATTTTTCATAGAAATTAGGGTTAGAAATGCATACTAAGAGAAGAGACTTAGACGTTAACTTATAGACATGGGTCGGAAGGGTCACATGGGTCGGAAGACAAGAATCTGACAGCAAAACGACAAGTCACATGGGTAGGAAGGGTCACATGGGTCGGATGACAGGAGTTTGACAGCAAAACGACAAGTCACATGGGTCGGATGACAGGAGTCTGACAGCAAAAAACCAAGTCACATGAGTCGTATAGGTCGCATGAGTCGTACATGATCATATGTGGTCGCATGCATCGGATGGGTTCCCGTTTAAACTTGATTCTAATTTAATCCGATTGATCGCATAACGGGTCATATTGGGTCGGATGGGTCATAACCTTACGAACAATAGATACAAAATAAGACCTTTTCAACGTTTAAATATTGATTACATAAGGTCACAAAGATTACAAAGGTCACAAAAGTTACATAAAGTTACGTAAGGTCTCAAAAGCCACAACGGTTAAAAAAAGGGCAAAAAGAAGTGAAGTTCAAGAAAAAAAAGGAAAAAAGAAGTTCAAGAAAAAAAAAGGCAAAAAGAAGTTCAAGAAAAAAGCAAAGAAAAAAAAAGAAAAGAAAAAAGGTCAAATTTGCCGACTTTAGAGACACATCGGAGCCCTCCCCCGCAAAGAGAGTCGTGTGAGACTCAACGCCTTCTCCAAGTTGACCTCCAACCGTGACCTTAGGTAACGCGTATACAGCTTGATGTCTGAGTATGTCGATCACCAAGACCTTGTGTAGTGCAGATACATCACAAAGTCGTCCATCCACGTTGTAAGTACTTGTGTGTATTTGTATCGAGACCGAGTCCGATGATTACCAAGACCTTGAGTAACAAATAGACAACACGATGCCTGGGTTGACCATGTGACATTCGTGATGAAGGTCAAAACGATCACAAAGGTAACAAGGATTTTTCAGAGAATTTAGGGTTAGATGTTAGAAATCGCCCTTTAGAGAGAATGAAAGACTCGAAACAAGAGATGATTTGGTGCTAAGCTTTTCGGTTTTTCCTCCTCTATTTATAAACTCATATTTAACGAAAAATAAATGCTACAAGACTCCTAAAATTCCACAAAGACGTTAAATACAAAGAATGACCAAGGTGCATGTATTGACCACATTAAAGAACACACAAACTCTCACACAAAGATTCATCCAACATTAGAAATTTAGACGAAGAGAGGAGAGAGATGGGATTCTCCGGATTCATTCTCATCTCAAATGGGTGTTATGGTGAGACTTAGAAAATTTGATGAACCTTTTAATATAGGGGTAACAGAGACGTGTCCCAATGGTCTTGAATGTGGCATTGGTAAAATAAAAAATATAGCTAACACTTGGAAAAGCCAGTAGTCTGACATTGAAAAGACTAGTCGAAAGGGTCGAAATGGACAAATGGGTCGCAATGGTCGCAATGGCCGGAAGGGTCGCAATGTCCACATGGGTCGCAAGGGTCGCATGAGGCTCTATGACCCTTGAACCCGTGCGACCCTTGTACCTTTGCGACCCTTTGACCCCTGCGACAATTTACCAAATATTTAAAAAAAGAACCAAATGTTTACATCTTCCATTAAAAAAAAACAATGTACCAAATATCAAGTTAGTCTTCTTGGGGTGAATAGATACGTTCTCCATTACTAAATATATCAACCGCCATGTTCTCACGCATGGAAGTAACATTGTCGTTGCAAATTAAGTGAAACAAATTCCTCCTACTCAATAACGAGGCTTCTACGTATTTGTAGGAGAAAACACCATAGTCATTCCCGCTTTGATTCTGTGACAGACCTTCATAATATTCATACTTCCATTCATCTTCTCTAGAAGCTAAAGAAGGAAACTCTTCGAGAATGAGCATCTTGGGGACAACTTTTCTTATCTTCTCAATCACCAGATTGATATACGTTTTTTTAAACCTCATCTGGCAGTCGTATACCGTGATGCATCAGGTTTTTGAAATCCGCTTTGATGGCTACCCAATGACATCCTACTCATCGATTTTTGTCTGATGGAATGTTTAGAACCGAAACAAAAAATCTTCATAATAACTAATTGGTGTCTTCGTACTTCTGAATGGATACTCAGCATTTAAAAAATCACTAAGCATTTCCAGCAAAGTTTCCATATCCTCGTACATCCACAGCGAGAGCATCTGCATGAAAGCAAGAAGACAAACGTAATAGTTCTGATTCACGCTGGGATTCAATACCGAGCTAGAAGACATCACCATTAACGCCTTATCCAATTGCTGCAAAAAAAAATAACACACATGAATGGCGGAATATCAGAAATACCTACATGAATACATATGACACAAAACTCTGTGACACTAAGGGTTTAAAAAAACTTACATCATCTTCAAGCCATACGTCGGCCTTTAATATAGTCTCCTAAAACTTTGGCTCTCGAGGAATATCTAGTTTAGATTTCCACCATGTCGAGGTGTCTTCAGGAACCAATATAGATCAGTCAAATTTTCACCGCTAGCGTCAATGAAGGAAGGAAATCGAGTTATCAAGCTCTTTACTAATCCCTTGGGAATCCATTCAAACTCCTCTTCCCCTTCAAGTTTTTGAACCACCGTTTTTTCGGGTTCTTGAACAACCTTCTTTTCGGGTTCTTGGACTCCACCAACGTCTTTCCCTCGCCCTCACCCTCACACTGTTCTTGCTCTTTTTGCCGGCGGAGGTTCAACATATGGCACAAACTCCTTCGATAAAGATCCAACACCTGCATAAAATTTACTTCATTAAACATATGGCAACCAATGCGACCTATGCGACCAATGCGACCATGCGACCTATGCGACCTCAAATGACCGTACTTACTTGGTGGTACTTCGATAATAGCGACGACTTCTTGGACATGACCCACTGCTGGAGTATCCTTGACAGGAACCTCATCGACGACATCATCGACAGGACCCACTAAAGTATCTTTAGTGTACACCTCTTCGACATGATCCACTGGAGCATTTGCATAAAATTATTTCATTCATTAGACTCATCGTTCGTTACATTGATTATGTAACACATGCAACCCATGCGACCCATTCAACTTTAGCGATCCATGCGACTCTAACGACCCTGCGATTTATGCGACCCTACGACTTATATGTCCCCGCGACCGATCCGACTCTTGCGACCCATGCCGACTCTCGATGGAAATTGACACTCAAATGACTTTTTCACTAAATATTACTTACTTGGTGGAACTCCATCAGGAACAATGTTTGCCAAATCCTTTTCTGAGCCATCTCCAGAGTCAACCGGCTCTTCGCTTGGCTCTTTTCTTGACACTGGATTTGGACGCCGAAGGAATTCAAAACCAAAATCACTAACAGTGTCGGAAGATTGGTTTTCGGTGATCGCAACTTTCTCGGCAGCCTTTGATTTTGGATTAGGCATATGAATCTCGACATCCCTTAGAAGGTCTCTTACGACGTTGATGATTCTTTTCTCCGAATTTCTTATTTCCCCTATTAATTTCTGCTCCAGTGTCAGAGGGACTGCAGCATCAGCATTAGCATCATCTTGGACCTGTATTATTTTTTCACTCACGCTCTCCTTCCTCTTAGTCCCTTTTTCCTTCCCCTTTTTTTGATCACCAAGAGCTACTTTTGTGTCAACAGTTCTTGCTTATGGATATTCTTCCAACAAATACCCTTCGGATTTCTACGAAGATGTTCCATCCATATCTGAACATCGGGACCGTCACATCCCTCGTAATCCTCCAAATCAGAAAGTAAAGCTTCCTCTTCGTGTTCAGCACGAAGAATACTTAAAATATCCTGAAAAACAAAAAATAACCATTATTACCCTCTGTGACCCTTGTTTCCCTCGTGACCCTTGTGTAATTGTTACCTTAGAATCTCCAATCTGCCCTATCAGATCTACATACTTTGGGTTAAAATTGGATTTAACCATCTTCTTGCACATTCTTGGGCATGATCGATGCGCATCCACAACCTCATACCATCCCTTTCCGTCAAAACTAAGGATGGTTTCGAATGGAAGTAACTGAAACATTTAAAACAAAATGATAAGAATGCAAAAAGTACGAAAACATTCAAGTTATTCGAATAATATATACAACTTACCATTAGTAGGATCATAAAACCGCCACAATACCAATTTTGGTTTCGGTGATTCCCCGCTACATGCTTGCGGCAAGTATCCACAATCTTCTCGAATGTGTAACGACCCCATGGAAAGCCTTCACAAAATTCCAAGTCATCAACCATGTCAATGAGATCATGGCTGATAGAGTTTTCTACTGAAGGCTTGTGAGCCATAACTTGTGCCAAAAACATCAAAGTTGCCAACCTCTTCCGGTCGTCGGAATTCTTCGCCTTCACAAGCTTTTCACTGACTTGTTCGGGGTCACCTTTCCACGGTCGAAATTCATCATCCTGAATGTGACATCCCTTATGGACTCCCATCCTTTAAGATATGGTCCGCATTTCAATCCGGAAATTAGTGTGTGATCCACTATAGAGTACCGGATGGGAATGTCGTTTATGACGAACCACAACTCGTTATTGTCCCGTATAATCACGGAATGATTTAGTAGGATAGACATTTGAACCTTCGTCAATGTGGTGTCACATTGTAAATGAAATAAATGCCTAAATTGTGACTCCTTCTGGAAGTAATGCAACTCGTGTTCATCTAAGATTCTTCTCAGCGTCGTTATTGTCTCGTGAGGATAACACTTGGTTGATCTTTGACATTCTGTCCATGTGCTTGAATTCATACACAAACTTCGGCTTTGGCGCCACCTGCAAAATGACCAATTACGAATACATTATACTTCTATCTACTTAAGCGACCCATGCGACTCAACCGACCCGTGCGCCCCAAGCATCTCAACCGACCCGTGTGACCCATGTGACTCAACCGACCCGTGTGACCTATGCGACTCAAACAACCCTCAGACACTCTACGACACTCAACCGACTCACTGAGACTCAACCGACCCACGGGGCATAATATCAAGCGACCCACGCCCCTCAAACAACCATTGCGAGACAACCAACTCACTCAGTCGAAGATGATCATATAACTCCTGTGACCCTTGCGACTCAACCGACTCACTGAGTCGAAGATGGTCATGCAATTCCTGCGACCCTTGCGACTTAACCGACTCACTGACACTCAACCATTTCAAATCAATAAACCATTTTGTGACTCGAAAGCTTGCAAAACCCTAGAAATTGATCTACTTACATTTATTGAAGATTGACGCATGCTCTCTTCTTCACTGCTGCTGCTGATTCTAGCAATTTTCCTTCTTGCCAACTTCAAATCGATCCCTCTTAAATTCGACTTCACTTATTCTTTCTTGCTATAAACTTTTAAACATGTATTATGTCGAAAAATTGTTCGGCTTTCTCGCTTTTGACAGTTTTTCACGTCGAAAAACTATAGAACGTAAATTTTTTCACGTTCGAATATATTAAGGGCAAATTTATTTTTTCTTCCGGTTTTTTTTCTGATTTAATAATTATTTTAAAGAAATGTTTTTGAAAAGGTGTAGCCTATAATATATTTCTCATACTCAGCCCCCATTTTCGTATTTATGAGATAAACAAATATTATTATTAATCAAGTGATTATCATTTGGATTACATTATCAGAGTTGTTCAACTTGAAGAAGTCGTGTCGCGCGCGGTCTCCGTATTTTGTTTTCTTCATGTAATTCAATCGAAAGCTCAAGACTTTTCCTGGAATTTCACAAGAACAAGCAAAAATTTCCCAGGAAAATAGAAGATCAGAATTTTCTTTACCTGTTTCCAGTTTCTTCTGAAGGTGAATATGTCGTAAAGATTCATTCTTTCGGTAGTATTTCTCTGTTTAATCTTCGTGGGTCTTCTTGCCCAATTATGAACTCTGCTCCTCGGTGATTATTCGCTTCCCCTTTTCTGTTTTGATTTTTCACTTTTTTGGTAGATTTAGAGAACTGGGTTTTGGTTCCCTTCACCCTTTTGCTTCGCTTCTTCTTCTGTTCATAGCTTCAATATTTTGATAGGGCTTTTGATTCCTCCATCTTATTATTTTTCTTATAGTCTTACACTAATTTGGGTTTTAATCTTGGTTTCATTTATACAACTTGATCAAAACCAGGTTAAAGTTTCGTGATAGCTCGATGTATATGTTAGGATCAGTATATCTACACATTTGATTTAACCATGAAAATTAGTGTATATATCTTATTAAAATCCATCAGATAAACTTGAGGTATTATAGAGGTTTGGTTCTCCTCTGTCTGTTCTTTGGCAATGCAACCCATTACGGCTTTCTTCATGATGAACCTCAGAATTCATAAAAATTACCAACTTGAATGTTTTTACATAGATACACGCCTTCATATATGTGATAATCTTCAGCTTTTTATCTTGCAAAAGCGTGATTTCAGAGTGAGATTTTAGTCGACAGTATCGTGCATTTGTTTTCTCTGGAAGAGGTTTAATGAGGGCTAAGAGTATGGCTGCTTACATTGTTGATGGGGGAAATTTTCAGGTCCGTTTGTGCTATCAGAAACGTTGTTGTGCATAGGTACATGACGAGAGGATGGGCGGTTGCTGCTGCTGTTTCCCGCGAATAACTGAAGTAAATATACAACAAACTGACCTTTACATTTTTCCGTTGTTTCTTTGTCGCCCTTGGAAGCTACTTCTGTCTATGTTAGCATAACCTTGATCAGGAAATTCAGTGATATACATTAGGATTATTTTAGATGATGTTTCTTCAGAGGAATTTTCTAGCTGAGACTCTTGGCAAATGAAATCCATCATGAAAAGTGGTTTTAATTCTATCTTTGTTTTACGATTTTGTCTAGTTTTGAATTTTCCAATGGTTTCAGAACCCGAGAACTATAGAGGAGCATGTTCCATTATCTCATGCCCGGCCTTCCTCTGTGGTGTCCACAGAAATGGATGAGACGAATGTAGAGATGCTAGCCCCCAATGTTTACAGTTCGATTCCTCCACCTGCCCCTTTTGACTTCTCGCCGAGAAACATTCTAGCTCCGTTGAGATTGCCAAGTTATCAGAATAACAACGAAGCTCATGAACCGACCAATGCTGGCTCTACTCAAGAAACAATGAACAATTCTGGCATAGAAGTTTCACATGGGACGGCAGAAAAGGATGCCTTATCAGGTAATAATCAGACTGATCCTGATCCAAAGAAACAGGAGATGGAGCTTTCTATGATTTTCCAGGAACCAGTCGAGGAGGATGTGTGTCCAATTTGTTTGGAAGGTAATCAAATTCTGACTTTCTATGTTAATATTTCATCGCAATATGAGTTTCGTGAGATGCCTTTTGACTTATTTTTCAGAATATGAGATTGATAACCCGGAAATGCTCACGAAATGTAACCACCATTTTCACCTCGCATGCATACTTGAATGGATGGAAAGAAGCGATGCATGTCCAGTCTGTGACAAGGTTTGTGTTCTGAAACACACTGTTTCTGCTCGCGTTTTAGGCTTTCCAAGTCAGTTGCGGTAGAAGTAACTAGAAGAAAAATATGTTCTCTGCAGGAATTAGTACTTGTAGAATCATGAAGACCCCAAAACTGATTGGTTTTCCCTGTACGAACAGACAGCGTTTCTCTTACCGATATGTCCAAGGGACAGAAAGAAAAGAAGAAAATGAGAAAACGAGTGAAAGTAGACAGTATTAGACGGCGTGAGGCGCGGCATGAGAGTAGCAGTCTCTCATGGGAAGAACATTGTAAATGCACAAGCTTTGCTCATACACACTCATTGTGTTATTAGGTTAGTGATTTTGTGAATGATGTTTAGATGGCTGTGGAAACCTTTTGCTTTGTTTTTCTCTGAATATGCACAGAAAGATAGATTCTTTTCAAGAAACAAAAGAAATGCTTGAGAAGTAAGGTTTTGTTTTGTAAAGGATTTGATATAAGATTTTTGGATAATCTTATATTTGTGGGACTATAAATGAATAATTGTTGAATAAGTTTTGTCATTCGGTTTAGTCTAAATTAAAATGTGATTATTTGAATTTAATTAATTGGATTCCGGTATCGAAACAAGTCGACGATTATACGCATAGAACCTTTTCGTAGATTATATGCATAAAAACATTTCATAATGAGTGAAATTAAATGATGCAATTGACTATTTCTTTTATATATATATATATATATATATGATGTTTTTTTATCAAGGAATTCTTTTTGTAATCATAGACATAAAAAAATCACACATCTCATTTGTGTGAAGGTTTGTAAATTACATATAGCACCATTATTTATCACGATCTTCTGTTTAGTTTTTTATATAATTACCAATAGGATTTAATATTAGATTTCGTAGAAAGAATAATGGAAAATTAATAGCAAAATTCACCATGTTTTTTAATTTTTAACGGTGAAAGAAAGGAGAAGGTGATGTTTTTCAAAAAAATGAGTAGGCACGGGCGACGAAACCACCGCATATAGAACGACGTTCTTTCCGATCTTTATGAAGCTTATTTTTTAATTCAATCGAAATTTGGGCTTATAGAAAAGGGTCCAATACTTTAAAATAAAATATTATTCACACATCTCATCTGTGTGAAGATTTCGGGAATTTCAAGTGGAACTAGAAAATCAATTTTGTTGCATTACATATTTTATGGATATAGATATTAATCGAAATTTGGGCTTATAGAAAGGGTCTAATACTTAATAACACAAAAATTATTCTTCATACATCTCATTCGTGTGAAAATTTTATTAATTACACATAGAACCAAAAAATCAATTGCACTACATTACGTATTCTATGGATATAAATATTTATCACGATATTCTATTTAGTTTTTTTATGTAATTCATAATAAAATTTAATATAGATTTCGTATAAGGAACAAGCGAAATCTTTCAATTGGTTTCAAAATCGACCTATCGTATTTACGTCGAATTTAGATTTTATTGTTAATAAATTTAACAATTTTTTTGGTAAAAACAAGGTTAATATTGGAGAATTAATCGAAAAATTCACCATATTTTTAATTCCTCACGTTGAAAGAAAAGAGAAGCTAATGTTTTTCATTTTTTTCCCAAAAAAAAAATAAGTGGCACCGATGGCGAAAGCCCCGCATATGGAACGTCGGTCGTTCATTGCATTTTTTATGAAGTTCATATATTTCCGTGTAATCAAAATTTGGGCTTATAGAATAGAGCCCAAATACTTTAAAAGAAAAAGAAAAAGGATATTCAAAAATATTTTTTAATAAAAAAAAACTCTACGCTTTTAACTTATAAAAAAATCTTCAAAAATAACTTTTAATCAAAATTTTAGTTTAAAAAATATGGATAAACTCAAAATTTTAGTTTAAAAAATATGGTAAAATTTTGAAGATTAATTTTTTTTAAAACAACAAATATATCATATAATTTGTTAAACATATAAAACATTATAACTATACAATCACAAAATACTATGGATTCGAACCAGCAATTCAGGATTTGTTTAGTTACATCCGACAAATTCATTAACAAAAATCTAATCTCATAAATTTATTAAAAAATAATATATTCACAATTCTAAAATTATTATCAAATCTCATAAATTTTATAAAAAAATAATATATCTATTATTCTAAAATCATTATCTAACCAAAATTCATATATAAATAAAATATGAATATAAGAAAAATCAGGTATTTCAATATTTAAAATACAGTATATATATAAATACTATTTGTTTATTATATATTAAATAATATTTATATAATACTATCATACATTTAAATTATATAAGTAAAAATTTTAGAATTATGACTTAAATGTTTGAAAATAATTATTGTAAAATTTTTACTCCTAAAATTTTTACTTATATAATTCTAAAATTTATATAATTCTAAAATTTTTATTTTTATAATTTAAATGTTTGATAGTATTATATTACTTATATAATTCAATTTAAAGAAAATGAATCTTCAAAATTTTATCCCTATTTTTTAAACTAAAATTTTGAATTTACCCTTATTTTTTAAACTAAAATTTTGATTAAAAGTTATTTTTAAAGGTTTTTTTATGAGTTAAAAGTGTAGGGTTTTTTTTTATTAAAAGTTATTTTTGAAGGTTTTAAGTTAAAAGTGTAGGGTTTTTTTATTAAAATTTATTTTTGAAAGTTTTTTTTGATGAGTTAAAAGTGTAGGGTTTTTTTATTGAAAGTTATTTTTGAATGTTTTTTTTAGTTTCCCCCAAAAAAAATTATCACACATCTCTCATGTGAAGATTTCAGAAAATTACGACTAAAATATCAATTACGTTATATTATATATTTTATAGATATATGTATTTATTTCAATCTTTTGTTTAGTTTGTTATGTAATGCACAATAAAATTTAATATTATAATTCATATAAGAACATTCAAATTCTTTCATGATATCAAAGATATTTATTGTGTTTACGTCAAATTTAGATTTAATTGTCGATAAATATATAGTCTTTTTAAAAAATAAATAATAATTGATAATTAACAGCAAAATCCACCATGTTTTCTAATTCTTCACGGTGAAAGAAGTGAGAAGATGGTGTTTTTCAAAAATAAAAAATAAAAAAAAGCGGTGAAACTATTATATACATTCAGTGCAATTTTTCTGAAGTTTATATTTTAGTTTAACTGAATTTTGGGCTTATAGAAAGGGCCCAAGTTAAAAAAAAATTGTTCACACATTTTATATTGAGTTGTAGGGGTGGGCGTTTCGGGTTTCCGGACGGGTTCCTCAGGTTCGGGTTAGGTTCAGGTTTTTTAGCTTCTAAAAAATTGAACTAAAAAAAATCCATTTGGTTTTCGGGACGGGTTCTTCGGGTTTAGGGTTAGGTTTGGGTTGTTTGGGTTTTGAAACATTGAACCCAAAAAAATCCGAATCGTATTTGAGTTCTTTTGGGTTATCGGGTTCTTCGGGTTATTTAAATACGGGTAATTCGAGTTTAAACGGGTAATTCGGGTTTTAAACGGATAATTCGGGTTTAAACGGATAATTCGGGTTCCAAATTTAACATACAAAAAATTAGGTTAGAAGGGTTAGGGTTTTTTTCGGGCTCCTCGGGTTCTCCCGAACCCAATTCGGACCGACCTGAACCCATTTGGGTTTTAGATTTTGAATCCATATGGGTTTTTTACAAAACTCGTTTATCTCACAGGTTGGGTTTTTCAGATCGGGTCGGTTCGGGTTGGTCCGGGTAACCCGAAACGCCCACCCCTATTGGATTGATTTGGGGTGCGGAAGCGTGTTTTATCAACCCGAATATGAAATCTAGTCATGTTTAAGGATTGGTTTTTTGGGTTTCAATGACGAAAAGATTTAGAAACGATTTTGAATATACCTATTAACGTTGAATGTGTGATAGTCGGATGTAAAACTTGATAGCGCAAGCCCTCTACGCGTAACCACGCCGAGATCGGATCTGCTTCTAATATTTGGTGCGGATTCGGGAAGAATGAAAAACTGTTTTCTCGTTTTTCGTTTTTCTTTTGATGGCTGTTAGGGTTTTGATTTTCTGCTACTGGATTCTGATAACCGAATCTCGTTTTTCATTTATTAAATAATTATTAACTTTTAATAATTACAACTTAAACCCTAGACTATCAAAATATTACAGAAAAGGAATAACACTTTCAATCTTCCACTTGCCTTTATGTAATATTTCAAACAGTCAAAATATATGTATCTCCATACACATACTTGCATGTACATCTGATGTACTAACCCTAAAAGAAAAACAAATACAATTATATTCTTTGGTGCTAGCGGATGAATATAATTTCATTCCATACTGATTGTCTAACAATCACAAGCAGATACCGAGACACTCGTATGCGTGTGACCTCGTAGGTTCATCACTAAACCGGTAGCTAATTAGTCTCCACTAATTAACTAATCGAGGTTGGCGTCTAGCAACACTCCCCAACGACCGAATAGTGTGAAGCAACATCCTTACTCATTTGAGTAACATTATTAGCCAAAACGAACCATGGTGAAGTTGACGTTAGTATTTCCTTCCATCTTTACAGCTCCGGATGCATCCTAGGCATGGTAATAACTGTCAGCCTTATGGATCATCAACTATGTCTCATGTCAATCACAACTGACTGATGAATGAACCTAAGAAACACCTTTCTTCATTCATTCAATGTACTCTGGCCAGATATTCGTACAGTCATTGTGATTACTGACAACATAGAGCTCAAACTCTTACCAAGAGTTGATGGATCTCATCTTGATCAGTCACTAACTACGCAAATATCTAATTATTCCCAATATCTATT
>CM071866.1:38912369-38948831 GCA_036759665.1 Gynandropsis gynandra
GAGAAGTCCACTGAGACAAAATCCCATTTTGCCTTAGATAATCGACAAATTCATGACTAAGATATTCACCGCCCTGGTCAGATCTCAACACCTTGATACTCTTTCCGGTTTGTTTCTCCACTTCACTGCGGAATCTCTTGAATATTTCAAAAGACTCGGATTTACGTCTCATCAAGAACACAAATCCATATCTCGACATATCATCAGTGAACGTGATGAAATATGAATATCCACCCTGGCTTGAACTCTCATCGGTCAGCATACATCAGTATGTATGAGTCATAGGAGTTCTGTAGCTCTCTATCCGGTTCCACTAAACGGAGATTTGGTAATCTTACCAGTGAGACAGGACTCACAAGTTGCATAAGAGTCATAATTAAAATGGCCTAAAAAACCATCTTTATGCAACATGTTTATCCTCTTCTCACCGATGTGACCAAGTCTACAATGCCAAAGGTACGTCTATCTTTGGCGATCATCTACCTTTCTCTTATGGCCCGAAACATGCATGTTAATTGGTTCTACATTAACATGAGGTAAGACATAAGTCCCTTGTTGCAAATAACCATTCACATATGCATCATCACCATGATAAACAAAGCAAATGTTATTACTAAAGACTGTTCGAAATCCACGTCTATTAAGCATAGAAATAGAAATGACGTTCGAAACAAATTTAGGAACATAGTAACAGTCTTCTAACAACAAGATCTTGCCCGTATGCATTACAAGAGAAATCGATCCTACAGCTAGATCCGCAACACTTGCGCCGTTTCCAACCTTCAGATTGAATTCTCCCTTCTTGAACCCCTACTGATCCTCAGTCCCTACAACATATTGGAGACATTAAAACTGCTACCAGTATCCAATACCCATCTAGATGAATCAATAGTACTTAAGGAAATCATTAAAACATTTTCCATGAGAATATTACATGGCTTCTTGCCCTTCAGAGACTGCAGGTATTCCTTGCATTTCCTCTTCCAATGAGCTTTCTTCTTGCAGAAGAAACACTCAGCATCTGATTGGTCGGCCTTGGTGGCATCGCCCTTTGCCTTGGTCACACCAGTCTTAGGTGTGCTCTGCCTGGTCCTGAGCCTCTTCTTGCCCTTCCTCTTCTGATAAGAGGACTGCCCAACCATCAACACATATCCTGATCCCCTCTTCCCTATGGACATATGTTTCTCATACTTAGTGAGCATGTTGTGCATCTCATGCAACTCAACGTCCAGTTTGTTCATGTTGTAGTTGACCACGGACGGGGAGAAGGACTCCGGAAGTGAATACAAGATCATCTCCTTACAGAAGGTGCACCTAAGCTTCTCAAGCTATTCTATCAGACTGATCATCCGTAGAACATGGGGTCCAACAAGAGAGCCCTGACTCAGAGTAGACTTGAACAAAGTACCCGACAACTTGGATCTTGCCGTCCGCCTCTACTCACCGAACATCTTCTTATGATGCTCCATGATCTGCTTGGCATCCATATGCTCGTGTTGCTTGTGGAGTTCGCCACTCATTGACGCCAGGATGAGACACTTCACAGTGATACACTTTTCCTCGTACTTGGTGTATTCACTGAAATCCTCGTCATTCGCAAGGTCTGGCACTGGAGGAGCCGGTTTGTCGATCACATCGATCAGCTTCTCATGTGTCAGCACCAGGCGTAAATTGCATTGCCATTCGTCGAAGTTCTCATCAACTAGCTTGTTGGTCTTGAGGATTGGACGCAAGTTGAACTGGGACATTCTCAGGAGATCTGAAAACGAAAGGAAAAATTTACCGCAGAGAGTTAGACATCGTATATATCATTAAGACATGGACTTCATCTAAATGATGTTTGTTCGCAAATCAATGTTACAATAACATTAGAAATCTTATTTCCAATTAGCATCAATCTATAACTATATGTTTGAGCCCCTTGGTAGTCAAGACGTTTCCCAAACATATAAAATAGATTCTTTATAAATTTTATTTCCATAAAATTTATAGTGAATTTACTTCGGCTCTATATCACATAGTGACCTGGTATTCAGGTCGTTCGTGTCGATATAGCTGAGTTTATCCTTCAGCTCATGGTCGGATAACAATTAAGTTCATGTCCCCGAGTAGTCCAGGTGTTTACAAAAACTAATTGTTCCCTCCCACTAGACATCTGATGTCATAGATGTATGAATCGAATTCTTGAACTACATGCCTCCTGGTAGTCAGGTCGTACCATGTAAACGAGAACCTATTCAAACGTCTACGATGAAGGAAAAGTCTAACGATAAACAATTTATCGTCTAAGAACTCAATTATTATTTTTTTAAATTATAATTCTTTAATTTTAATTTTTAATTTAATACTTTTTTCCGCACGAGCGGGTTACGCGCGCCCGCTCGGGCTCATGCGTGCACCCGCTCGGGCTCGCTGAATGCTAGGGTTAGGGTTAGGGTTTCTGGAATGCTAGGGTTAGGGAAGGGCCACCAGTTCAAGGCGCCTGCGCACCGCTGACACGACCGGCTGTGAATCGCCGGCGTCGGGCACCTACGAACCGCCCGCTCGAGCGAATAGTCGGCTAAGGTTCCAGCAGGTCTTCGACGATTTTCGCCCGCTTCGAACGCCTTTCTCGTCGTAACTCGCCCGCTCACGGTCGCCTATCGCCCGGAGACCCATCTCACCCATCGTTGCCCGCTCGGCCGCCTGGTGCCTGGCTTGTCGCCTCGCCTGAAGACGTGTTAGGCGCTCGACAAAAAACGATCGTGCAACGTCGTCTGCTCGAGCAGCGGCGTCTCGGGGTCTCAGCAATTGTGGCGCCTAGTCTCCACCTCTCCTTCACCTTTGTACGTGCGGTTCATCGCGCGCGCCGCCTTTCACGATTTTCGATCAGATTTTTCACAAAAAATTCGAAAAACTAATCCTAAACAGACGACCAGACGCTCTGATACCACTGTTGGGTTGATTTGGGATGCGGAAGCGTGTTTTATCAACCCGGATATGAGGTCTAGCAATGTTTAAGGATTTGTTTTTGGGTTTCAACGACGAACAGATTTAGAAACGATTTCGAATATACCTATTAAAGTTGAACGTGTGATGGTTGGATGTAAGACTTGATAGCGCAAGCCCTCTAGGCGTATCCACGCTGAGATTGGATCTGCTTCCAACAATTGGTGCGGATTCGGGAAGAACAAAAAACTGTTTTCTCGTTTTTCGTTTTTCTTTTGATGGCTGTTAGGGTTTTGATTTTCTGCTAATGGATTCTAATAACGAAAATTCGCTTTTCCTTTATTAAATAATTATTATGTCTTAATAATTACAACTTAAACCCTAGACTATCAAAATATTATAGAAAAGGCGTAACACTTTCATTTTATTCGTGTAAAATTTTGGGAATTACTTGTAAAACCAAAAATTCAATTTCATTGTTTTACGTATTTTATGAATACGAATATTTATTCTGATTTTCTCCTTAGTTTTTCTATAATTTACAATATAATTTAATATAAGAGTTTATATAAAGAACAATCGAATTCTTTTCATTGATTTCAGAATTGAACTACTACTGTGTTTAATTCAAATTTAGATTTGATTGTTGATAAACTTAACAAATTTTTAGTAAAAACAAAGTTAATATTGGAGTTAATAGCAAGTAATTAATTTTCAAAGGGGCCCAACCCCTTTTTCTTTGAAAAAACTATATACTGTAGTGGTCATATTCAAAGTGAGACCTTTGTAGTATTAAAATGTTCTACCATTTGAACTAAACCTATCATTCCCAAATCACACGGAAATTTTGGTATTATAGTATTAAAATGTTCTACCATTTGAACTAAACCTATCATTCCCAAATCACACGGAAATTTTGGTATTATATGGAATCAAACCCATAAATTAATATCATAAAGATAATTATGGTTTAGGGAAAAACACATATAACACTCTATCTTTTCTAATTTACGCTAATTTCCTCTTCAACTATCTTACACATCTGATTCTCCTTTCATTTTACAAAATTCATCTGATTTCTCCCTCAACTTTATTAATTTCAGTCGATTCATTAACCCGCCCGATTTCAAACCGATTTCGCCCAAATTTGACCCAATTTCGATCCAATTCGAATACCTGATTTTGACCCGTATTTTACCCGCTTTTGACCCAAATTTTAATCTGATTTCATCTGATTTTAACTCGATTTTACACAATTTCACCGATATCAACCGATTTCACTCAATTTTAACTCCATTTCACAAAATTTTACCAAATTTTAACCAGATTTCAACCAAATTTGAGCCGATTTCACCAAAATTTAACCCGATTTGATCCAATTTTAACTCGAATTCACAGGATTTCAAACCGATTTCACCCAATTTTAAGTCAAATTCACTCAATTTTAACCCGAATTTACCCAATTTTGATTTAATTTCACCCCATTTTAAGCCGGTTTCACCCAATTTTAACTCGATATAATCAAATTTTAACTCGATTTCATCCAATTTACTGAATTTCAACCGATTTCACCAAATGTTAACTCGATTTCACCAAATTTAACCCATTTTGATCCAATTTTAACTCTATTTCACCCAATTTTACAAAAATTCAACCCGATTTCATCCAATTTTAACTCGATTTCACCTAATTTAACCAAATTTTAACCCGATTTCACACCAATTTTAACTCGATTTCCCTAATTTCATCGAATTTCAACCAATTTCACCAAATTTAACTCGGTTTCACCTTATTTTAACTCTATTTCATTCAATTTCACCAAATTTCAAAATGATTTCATCCAATTTATATATATTTAACCTAATTTCACCAAATTTCAACCCTATTTCACCCGATTTTAAATCGATTTCACTAAATTTCAACACAATTCACCCAATTTTAACCTGATTTAATCTAATTTCACTGAATTTTAACCCGAGTTCACCGAATTTTGATTCGATTTCACCCAATTGCGTCGAGGTTAAATTGGATAAAATCCGTTAAAATTCGGTGACATTGGGTGAAATCAAGTTAGCTCGGGTAAAATCAGGTTAAATTTGGGTGAAATAGAGTTAAAATTGGGTGAAATCGGATTGAAATTCGGTGAAATCGGGTGAAATTGGGTAAATCCAGGGAATTTTGGTAAAATCGGGTTACAATTCAGTGGAATTGAGTGATTTCGAATTAAAATTTGGTGAAATCAGGTTAATATTGGATGAAATTGAGTCAAAATTGGCTGAAATTGGGTTAAAACTGGGTGAAATTGAGTTAAAATTGGGTGAAATCAAATTAAAATTAGGTTAAACTGAGTTAAAAGTAGGTGAAATCGAGTCAAAATTGGGTACAATCGGGTTGAAAATTGAAGAAATTGGATGAAATCGAGTTAAAATTAGGTGACATCGGGTTGAAATTCTGTTAAATTGGGTGAAATGGAGTTAGAATTCAGTGAAATCGGGTTAAAATTTGGGTCAAATTCGGATAAAATACGGGTCAAAATTGGGTATTCAATTGGGTCAAAACCGGGTGGCATTTGGGTGAAATCGGATCGAAATCAGGCGGGTTAATGGAGTTACACGATTTATATAACAAACGGGAATCTACTGAAATTGATAAATTTGAGGAAAAATCGGATGAATTTTGCAACATGAGGGGGAATTAGATGTGTCAGATAGTTGAGAAGGGAATTGGCATAAAGCATAATAGATGGGGATGCTATAGGCGTTTTTCCCGGTGGTTCATTTTTTAATTGGATTGTACAATTCATTTAGATTAAAATTAACACGAGTTTTATATATGTTTTTCATATCATTATTTTGAGAATTTAATTTACCATGATTTTAGTACACATTTGGATAGTGTAATTATGATGTTAAATCATAATTATTAAATTAAAGTTATTTATTTAAAATATCATTGTTAATAATTAAACATATTTTGACTAATCTATTATATTTAATTATATTTCTCCACATCCTATAAAGTGTGCAATCTTGAAAATTTTGATTATTTAAAATACAATGAGAAATTTATACAATATAATTTATGTGAACTTTGATAAATTCAAAGGTTATTCATGGTTTGTCACTGTTATATTGTATGTGTATTGATAAATTAGTATTTATTCGGTATAACATAAATTTTATGGATATAATAAAGGTTAACCATTACACGATATGTTTAATGTACACTATTTATTTCATATGTTAAATTATCTATTATAAGTCAACATTGATGTCTAAAGACAAAATGTTTATGTTGCGCATATCTTTTGATGATATTACATCTTGTGTTATCATTCAATTAAGGCTTTATTTAATGTATGTCTAACACGAGCTATATTTTATTTTACAGTTGTGCAACCAACTTCAAGTATCTCTGCCAACATCAGTTCGATCTCTATGCTGAATGGTTCAAATTTGGTAGACTGGAATGAGCATTTACTAATTCTTCTTGCCTTGATGGGTCACAACCTTGCGATATGGGAGATCCGTCCAACGATGGTCAAAACAAGTTTTGTTGGAGATCGTAACAAACCTCGATTATCGGGACACATTGAACTGCATGTTTTTTTTATGATCATTAAGCATTTAAACCCTCTAGATTATGAGGGTTCAATGCCCAATGAGGTGACATTAGCTAAGGAATGTCTAGAAACCTTCAAGAATAATGCTTTGTCAAAATGACAAAGCGAAAACAATCGCACTTTTAGGAGAAATTGTCTCCATGAGGTATAAAGATAATGAGAGTATTCGAGAGTAAATTATGAAGATTTTAATAATATCTCTAAGTTAAAGTCACTTGGACTTGGATTTTTGGAAGATAACCTCTTGTGCTTGATTATGATCTCTCTCCCTGCACAATATGCCATTTTAAGGTTACCTATAATTATCAGAGGGGCAAATGAACTCTTAATGAGCTTATTTCTCATTGTATGCAATATGAACAGAGGTTAAGGTAGGAAAAGACACATACACTACAAGAAATTTAATAATTTCAGACTATCAAATCCGTCTCTAATCCGTCCTTAAACAGGTTTAGGGACGACCGATATCCATCAGCAAACGCGCGTCGCCAAAACATATCCGTCCGCAAATACAAACGGAAAAATTAGTGCACAAACAGTCCGCAACTTCGGACGGCCAAGAAGTCTGGAAATCGACGCGAAAATCGATCCGAGTAAGGACGAAAATCAATTTAAAATTTCTGGACGACACTGTTTCTGTCCGCAAATATTGAGGACGGGACGCGACCAGTCCTCAATATTTCCGGACGCCCATCCTTAATATTTGTTGATGAGAACAGTGTCGTCCATAATTTTTAAAAAATAAATTTTAAAATTAAAATTTAAAATTGAAATTAATTAATTAGTGTTTATACATTATTAAAATTATGTATTTACAAGCTAGTTGATGGTAATTGGGAATTATCGTCGCCGTCGTTAGAATCATGGTTTTCGGTCGTATCCCAATTGATATTGGGCATGTGTTCTTTCATCATCCTAAGCCAATGATGACGTTCCCTTCTTGATCATTCAACTTCCCTTTCCAAAGCATTGAACGTTGAACTTTGTTGTACTAATTGTAAACTTTGTTGTTCTAATATTTCTTGCATCTTTGAGATTGTGTTTCGAAATTCCTCGGTCGCGGCTTTTTCCTTGCCTTTAGAGGAACTCGCATGTTTTGATGTCATTCCTCCAAGACCAAATAAACGACATTTGTACGGTGTTACGTGCTACAAAAAAAATATTGAAATTTAATTTAAATTTAAATTATCAATAAAAAATTTATTGTAAAATTATAATTAATTTATCTCGAAATACATCTCGTTGTATTCTTCTTGAGTTAGAGTAAATTGCGTTCCATCTTCTCTTGATGGGATTTGGGACACTCATTCCGATGCTATGTTCAGAACATCGTCGTAAATATGTTTCGCCCTAGCATCTACCCACGAACCGTCCGATTTCTTCTTGTGTGTACGTTCCAACAATTCCACGTACGACAGTTCACATCCCTTCTCTTTTGCCAAAAAAAATTTAAAATTTATGTTTTACCTATTAAGAAAATGTCACTCGTATTAAAACTTGAAAAAAAATTCAAATCTTATCAAATCTTCGTAAACCTCCGTCAAAGAGCGAGAACCAGCAGTATGCGCACTTATCCCATATCCCCCTCTATTGGAACGATGAGATCGACTAGAGCGCCGGCTTTTCTCCTTAAAGATAGGATCGTCCCAATAGGCACACATCTATTCCCAGACATTATCTGGCATCAAAAGAGGTTTTCCATTTGTCTCCCGATCTGTTTTCAATTCGTTTGAAAGAGATTTGAGTCGAACTCTCGCAGCCCGTTCAAATTCGGACTTTACTATTCCGGTTATTGCAGGATACCAATATTTATTTATTGAAATATTATTTTGCTAAAAATAAAATTTAGAGTGAAATTAATATTAACAAAAACGTACCACGAAAGCTTTCCACCACCGTTCCTTTATATTGGGATCGGTTCGCGTCCAGTTATAACATGAACGATCATAATCAGCTTTTATCGTCTTTGTTAAATGACGATTAAGCTGTTTAATACCAAACCTATTAAAACAAAATTAAAAGTAAATTAAAACTTGATTAATTAACTAGTTACAAAATTAAATTTACATTTAGTTTATACCAATGTGCGCCGGTTGCAGGATCTGGATCTATATGAGGGAGTTTGTGTCTTTCCTCATCCATCGCTAAAAGCTCTTCCACCGTTGGTTCCTCATGCACCGAAGATTCGTGATGTATCATTGGCTCGACCGGCGGTGGCATCTACTGATAAAAGGGATACGACATATATTGTGGTGATCCATTGTTCAAAAATAAACTCGGATTCATAAAATTCGAAAATACCGTATTCGATTGGCTTTAGTGTTGTGGAAGAGATGGCCCATTGGCACTTTCCTCAGATGTTGAACGGTTTCTGTTGTTACCGCCTCTTTCAACGCGGCACGACATACTAAAATTTTAATTTAAAATATTATATAAAATTTTAATTCAATGTTTATTTTAAAATTTTTAATATAATTCAATGTTTATTTTAATTAATTGTAATATTATTTAAAAAACACATATAACTTAATATATGTGTTTTTAACTTTTAAAAATACATATAACTTAATATATGTGTTTTTAATTTTAAAAATCATATAACTTAATATATGTTTTTGAAACAAAATATATTAGATTATAACCACATCTCATATAATTTAAAAAACTTAATAATAGGCATTTTATCGAACACTTTAAAGGCATGCTATTTACAGAAAACATTGTAATGGACATTCTATCGAACACTTTAAAGGCATGCTATTTACAGGAAACATTCTAATGGATATTTTATCGAACACCTTAAAAGCATACTATTTATCGAATACCGAGCGACATCAATTCTGTAATTCATTTCATAGGGAATCGAACAGACAAAACTAACGAAAATGGCATGCCTTTAAGCAAAAACATGTTTCGTTTTAGACATGAAACAAATGAAACGACCGAAAATATAACTGAATGGACGGACGGGCGGACAATGGTCGGAACTGACGGGGGCAGACGGCTGAACACGGACGGCCGGAACGCACAGTGGCCCGAACGCACGGTAGCTGAAAGTAAACGATAAACGATTAAGGACGTGAAATCATAAAACGGTAAACGGAAAACATCCGAAAATATACATGAACCCAGACGCTTGGAGAGAATCGACGGGAGCGGGCGAGGCGACGGACGCTCGGAGAGAATCGACGGCGGGCGACGAGGCGACGAGCGGCTGAACGAGGCGACGAGGCTTTCGGTTGGACGAGGTGACGAGGCATTCGGCTGGGCAAAGTATTTGGCCGAGAATTTATAAATATTTCCGGATGGGGTCGTGACCCGTCCATAACTTCCAGACGGATTACGGACGGATGACGCGTCCTATTTCGTTGATTCAATATAATGTTAAATATAACAATTATTTTAAACATCTGATAACAAGTTAACATTAATCATCTTCAGAGTCACATAATTCTTCCATCGATTCTTGTGTTTCTGAATTTGATTCAAATTCTTCATCTTCTTCGTTTCCTTCGATCTCTTCATCTTCAATTTCTTTGACTTCACCATGTTGCAATGCTTCAACAGTAACTTCATCAATAGCAACAATCTCGGTGGTTTGTTGTTGTATGGCCAGTTGTTGTTCTTCTGTGTTGTCGATAAATTTACCTCTTGGAAGTATCTTCATTGCGAAACGCCAACCTGAAGATCGTCTCATATGTGGATAGAAAATGTAACAAACTTGATCGGTTTGTGATCCAAGAATAAAAGGCTCGTATTTTGCATATCTTCGTGTAGAGTTAACTTCTACGGCACCTAATTTGTTCATTGTTGTCTCACGACCGTTTATTGGATCAAACCAATTACATCGAAATAACATCACTCTTAGACCGACGTAACCTAAAAAAATGACAAATATAAGTCAATATATTCTAAAATATCGAAAAGAAATTTTTTGGATTAGTAATGATACCTGGATATTCCAATTGCAAAATATCTTTCAAAATCCCATAGAAATATGGTTCGTCGGTCGATTCACAATAGCTTTCACCTTTCACACATACACCATAGTTCATAGTTGACTTCAATTTCCCGTGCTCGTACGTGTGAAGTTGTAACCACGTGTAAAATACACCGGCCAACTCGTAACTTTTACAGTTGATCCTTTAACAAGATCGCGTAGCCATAACGGGTGATTGCCACTCTCAATCTGCATTACAAATAAAACAATCATCTATAAAACGTATTGTATATAAAAGTAATTTATTAATATTAATCTATCATTTACTTACATATTGTCTTATCCATGTGGAGAAATCTCTTTCTTTAAGTTCTTGGAGTTGAGATTCATCAATATTCATATATGTATTCTTCAATATATCATCAAACATCCTGAAAAATCTCATAATAATTCTGTTAATATTACAAATAAAATACTCATACGCAATTGAATCCATATTTATAGGATTACCTTTCAAAAAGGCGTAGATATTCACAGTTGAGTAAAATATACGTATGTGCGATGTGTAGATCTCATTGTGATAGCCATAGATCTTTCCCCTTACCCGCTGTTCGACCAACTCCGCAAAATATATCTGGAACATCTGGTACTGGATATGAAAATACCACAACACCATCAAAACATTTGTCTGGATTTTTACTTCGTGTTTGAACATGTGGCTCGAAGTAGTAAGAAGTGAAGAACGATATCTCCTCATTCACGTATTGTTCCACAGTTGAACTGTCTGGACGAACTTTTTGTTTAGCTTTTTTCTTCAGATGCAACATAAATCGCTCGTAGGGATACAAGCAAAGAAATTGAACTGGACCTCCTAATGCGGCTTCGTGTGGTAGATGAACTGTCAGATGCTCCATAATATCGAAGAATGATGATGGAAAAATCTTCTCCAAGTTACATAGTATAGTAACTATGTTACTTTTAAGTCTACGAACCACATCTACACTTAAGTTTTTCGCACATAAATCTCGGAAAAATATGTCAATACCTGAAAATTCAAGTATTAGTTAGTTTATTTAACAATTAATATCTGTAAATTATTACTGATTAAGTAATTATACTATATAAATAAAATAATCAATGATACCTCCAATTGCTTCGTGTGCATGTTTGTCCATCAATTCAGAAAAACATATAGGAAGTAGTCTATACATGAATACATGACAATCGTGACTTTTTATCCCTAATAACTTTCCTCCATGAATATCGACGCACCGTCTGATGTTAGATGCATAACCATCAGGAAATTTCACGTCTTCCTTAAACCATTTCAACAATTTATATTTCTCATCATTCGACAATCTGAATATCGGAACTGGAGCTTTACCGTCTTCACTTATGTGTAACTCCTTCCGTGAGCAATACTCTTCAGATCCTTCTGTGATTTAATGTTATCCTTCGTTTTTTTCCTGTGACATTCAGTACCGTATTGATGATATTATCGAACAAAATTTTCTCTATGTACATGACATCAAGATTGTGGCGAAACTTCAGATTTTTCCAATATGACAGATCCCAAAATATGCTCTTCTTGTACCAATTATGGGTAATTCCATAACCATCAATTCTCGGATGATTGTTCCCTCCGCAATCTATACTCCTAGGAATATCCAAAGCAAGAAATCGTTCATACAATATCTCTTCACCAGTCAAAACTAGAGGAGGAGATTTCCGCACAAGTATATTCCTTTTGAAATTTCTCTTGTTGCGGCGTAATATATCATCAGGAAGAAGAAAATGACGATGACAATCAAACCAAGTAGTCTTTCGTCCATATTTCAACTGAAAAGCATATATTTCCCCCATGCAATATGGATAAGCCAATCGACCATGCGTTGTCCATCCAGATAGCATACCATAAACTGGAAAATCACTTATTGTCCACATAAGCTGGAAAATCACTTATTGTTCATGGTTCTCTTGTAGCTGGATCCTCTAGAACCACAAGAATCCTTAGTTGGAATGAGCACCCCGTAATATAAAATTTTGTCGTCTCGAGATATCATACGCTGGAACTCCCTTCCATGATTCTTTCAATTCTTCAATCAGTGGTTGAAGAATGATATTCAAACTTTTTTCGGATGATTAGGCCCGGGAATCAATATTGTTAAGAACAAAAAGTCACTCTTCATGCATATATCTGGTGGTAAATTATATGGTGTTATAATAACTGGCCACAACGAATAATTTCTCCCAGACATCCCAAATGGATTAAAACCATCAGTGCAAAGGCCTAAATAAATGTTTCGACTCTCAGCTGCAAAATCAGGATATACCTTGTTAAAGTGTTTCCATGCCTCACCATCTTAGGGATGACACATTTCTCTGTCACGATTTGAATGCTCAGTATGCCATCTCATGTCGCTTGTGGTCTTCTCTGATTGATGCAATCTTTTTATCCCGTTTGTAATTGGTAAATACCACATACGACGAAACGGAACCGTTTTTCCATTTCTTGTCAAATAAAATCGATCTTTTCCACAAAATTGAAAATTTCTCAAATCCGAAGTTTCTTTCCAAAAAATCATACAGTTGTCTTGGCAAACATCAATCTTTTGATATGGCAATAAACCCAATGATCTCATCATCTTCTTTGTTTCATAATATGACTCAACTGCATTATTATCTTCTGGCAAATAATCTCTTACTAATTGCGATATAGAATCCATGAAATTCTCAGAAAGGTTATTTTCAGTCTTCAAATTCATCAATCATGCAGAAAGAGACAACCGTGAAAGACCACTTCTACAACCAGCATAAAGTGGATGCCTAACACTTTCTAACATTAAAAAAAAACTTTTCGCTTCTTCATTTGGATCTTCTTCAATATTTTCATCTTCGTTTCTTTCAACGAATGCATTTTGCACCATTTCTACATAAGGGTTCATTTCTACATCTTGAACAGTCTCAGACACTTCATGATGTACAATACCCCTACTAAAATTTTCCACCACATTACTAGGTCGTGGTGCAAAATTCTCTCCATAAGATAACCAAATAAAATAATTTGGAGTAAACCCTCTTAAATAGAGATGATGCCAAACGATTCTCTCAATAACGAATTTTTCATTTTTGCATTTTACGCATGGATAAACCAACTTACCGTTTTCTCTATAAACTTGTTGATTTATCGCCATCGTCATAAGCTGTGTAATGCCTTCTATAAACTCCTTCGATACACCTTGAATTGCCGGATCAATTCTTCTATACATCCACTGTCTCGAAACAAAAATATTCGATCTCGATGACGATACCATTATAATCAGAAACGATAACAAGATATGTAGAGAAATATATGAGAATTGTGCGTGAAAAACGGATAGAAGAGGAGAGATTAAATAGAAAATTTTTGGACGGATTACGGACTAAGAAAAATATTTCCCGACGAACCGTCCCGAATACGTCCGCAATTTACGGATGGAATTCTCAGCCGTCCGTAATTTGCGGACGGATGGCTATACCGCCCATAAATTTGCGGACGAATGATGATTCTGTCTGCAAATTGTGGACGCCAGTGAAAATGGTCTCGAATCCGTCCGCAATCACAGATAACTTAGGGACTCCTATGCGGTCTGCAAATTTGCGGATGGATTAAGGACGGATTTATTTTTCCGTCCTTAAGACATCCCTAATCTGTCCCTAAATTTAGGGATGGCTCCTTCAGTCCGCAAAATTCGTCCAGAAATGTTATTTTTCTTGTAGTGATAGTGATTTGTAGCTATCACCTCAAGGGGCAAGATCGAGAAAATTAAGAAATGTGATGAAACCGCTTATTCAGGATAAGCTCATGTGCAAAAGAATTAAATTACAAATTAAGGTAAAAAAATATTTCGTTTGTCAAAAGACTAGTCATATGAAGAAATCTTGCATCAAGTATCATGCTTGGTGTATGGATAAAAGGTTTGACTCTCACTTTTATTCTGAAATCAATTTATCTTGTGTACAAAATTACACTTGAAAGGTTATTTCTAGTGCTACAACTCATGTAAGTATGTTTATGTATGGTTGCCTCTATTATCGAAAGCTAATTGATGTTGAAAGATACATCTATGTGGACGATGATAAAAGGGTGGAAGTGAAAGCAATTGGGTAATTCTGGCTTCTGATGAAAACCGATCAATTTTTAGATTTAAACAGTGTTTCTGTTGTACCGTGTTTTAGACTAAATTTATTTCAGTTTCTACATTGGAAAATTATAATTTTTTTGTTCATTTGGAGACATTAAATTTACCATTTCATTTTATTCGACTATAATTAAAACTGGTTATTTATCTATTTTGTATAATTTTTATATGATCGATACTATCATTTTATACAATGAAATCTTGCATGTTGGTTCACATGGTATGAAGTGTAAATTGATGAATAAAAATCCATTTGTTTTATGATATGAACGATTAGACCATATCTCAAAACTGAGAATGGAATATTTAGTATCAGATGAAACTCTAGAAACTCTTGATTTTTCCGAGTCGGACAATTGTGACAATTGTATCAAGGGGAAACAGACAAACAAAACATGTAAAGGTACATATAGAACTATAAAAACTTAGAATCGATACATACTGATTGTTTCCTATGGATTCTTGGAATGTTTAACATTATTTTGTATCATTCATAGATGATTATATTCGATATGATTACCTTTTATCTAATTCATGAGAAATCAGAGGTTTTGGATGTTTTCAAACAGTTTAAGAATGACGTTGAACGTTAACTTAATAAACGCGTTAAGGTCATTTGATCTGATCGTGGTGGTGAATACTACGGTAAAAAAGACAGATCGGGTGAACAACATTTTGGGCCATTTGTCAATACCTAGAGGAATATGGAATCGTTCCCTAATATACAATGTCATGTACACCTAGCATGAATGGTATTGTAAAGAGACAAAACCGTACACTTTAAGAAATGGTGGGAAGAATGATATCGTTCTCTACTCTCCTAAAATCTTTGTGGGGTGAGGCCTTGAAGACAACAGTTTATATCTTGAATAGAATAAAAACTAAAGCGACAATTAAGATGTCTTATGAGTTATAGATGGGAGATATCCTAGTTGAAGGCATTTTCACATTTGGGGATGTCTAGCCGAGGTTCGATCTTATTGACCTGATAGAAAAAATTGGATTTCAAAATTGTGATTTGTTACTTTGTTGAATACTCGGAAATATTTAAAGGCTACAAATTTTATGATCCCATAAAGAACGATCTTTGAGACGGGAGTAGTGACGTTGTTTAAGGACATCAAACTGGGAAAAGGGATGACGAATTTAATTTTAGAGAGGATAAGGATGAAACTTTTATTTCATAAAATATAATTATTTTTATTCCGATTATTGTAGTTGACAATGATTTGGAACATGCTACTTGATCTACAAATCAAGATATTTCAAATGTCGTTCCTGAAATCCATAAAGAACAAGTTCATGAACGTCAATAACAGTTACATTAGGAAATTGTGCCACGTAAGTTCACTCGAGAGAGGGAAAATGCTATTTCTGATGACTATATAGTAATTCTTCGAGAACATGAAGATGGCATTGGGTTGACGGAAGATGATCCAATTAATGTCCATCAAGTCATTCAAAGTTTTAACTCTCAAAAGTGGACCAATGTTATAAAAGAAAACATTAAATCTATGGAGAACAATGGCATTTGGGATCTTCTCCCTTTGCCTGCTATCGAGTTATATTAGCTTTATCACAAAAGAGTGACATCGATAAAGTTCTAGAGTGATTTGGCATGAAATGATGTAAATGTCTAGAGACCCCTATTTGTAAAGGTAATAAAATTCAGCCATAGAAAATGCCCAAAGATTAAACTAGTGATTCAGGGAATGAGAAAGAATCTTTATGCTTCGGTTGTATGGAGTCTAATGTATGCACAAGTATGCATGTGACCTGACTTGGCATATATGTTTGACATTTTTGGAAGATACTTAAACAACCCGAGGATTGATCATTAGAAATCAACCAAACGGTTGATGCGATATCTTTAGAAAATAAAAGATCATATGAGACGATCATACCAGCTCAAGATCACTGGTTATTCTGATTCAAATTATGTTGGGTGCCTCGATAGTCTTCGATCCACTGCAGGTTATGTATTTCTTCTCGCTGGTGGAGCTATTTCTTAGCGCAGTGCCAAGCACAAGCTCGTGGTATCGTCCACAATAGAGACAGAGTATGTAGCATGTTATGAGGCATCTAATCAAGCTTTATGGTTGCCCAATCTTATCAAAGTGTTGCATATTATAGCGAGTGTAAATAGACTGCTAAAAATTTATTGTGACAATCGTTTTGCAGTATTATACTCTAAGAACAATAAGAGTATTACGAAGTCAAAGCATATTGATATTAAGTAACTTATTATTCATGACATGATATAAAGTGTGATCATTTTGATAGAGCACATAGGTACAAACTCTATGGTTGTGGATCCACTAACTAAGGGTGTAATACCTAAAGTCTTTTATGAACACACTGCTAGTATGGGTATTCTCTTTTGTGACAATATTTTTGTTCAATTGGAATTGTGTATCTATTCCAGTTTGCTCTTGGACTGTAGCGATGTACACTTATTCAGTTTCAATGTTATATAGCTATTTATTTTTATTTTATATTAATCGCTATGTATGAGTTTAAGTTGATCCCGATAAAGTGGGACCAGATGGAGATAGACATGTATCGATCAATTTACGTGAAATATTCATGTATGTGTTACATTCATATATATTTCATTCTTCTATATTTGCATTAGTAATCTTATGTGGGTCTAACTACGTTGGATTGTGGTTAAATCCCTTTGGTTCTACGTTGATGTGGTCGGTGGACGAGATTGGTGTCAATACTAGTTTAATGAAAACAATCTAATGAACACTCTTAAGGTTATTTCATAGTTTTATGATCATATGTATGGTCAGATTATAAGATTTTTGGATAATCTTATATTTGTGAATTGATATGTGAATAATTGTGGAATAAATTTTGTCATTCGATATTGAAATGAGTGTGGAAAATTATATGTATAGAAATGTTTGGTAGTGTTTGAAAACTAGATAATTAACCGGTAATCTTTCGGTTATGATACATTGTTTACGTGTATATATATGAGTGTTTTTTTTATTAAAGATATGTTTTACACCATTCTAGTGTTTTCGAGTTAGTAAAGAACTATATCTTGCCAATAAATTTACTGCAAAAGATATATCATGACGTGTATTATTAGCAAGATACATTAATGCTCCAATAGCACTAAGATATGGTACTTCGGGACCAAATAATTCTTCATTTTCCGCACGCGGTCTAAGGACGTCTTTATTTAATGTCTAATGACCTATCTGCCATCGGAGTACTTAAAGGGTGTGATTTATCCATGTAAAACATTTTAAGTAATTTTTCTATATAATTTGATTGATACAAAAATATTTCACATTTCAGATTCTCAATTTAAAGACCTAAACAAAACAAAAAATCCAAGGTATTTCATTTCAAACTTTTTTTTAAACATTACATAGCTTGTGATAACTCTTTTGGATCAACATAAACCG
Source organism: Gynandropsis gynandra (assembly GCA_036759665.1). Taxonomy (NCBI): domain Eukaryota; kingdom Viridiplantae; phylum Streptophyta; class Magnoliopsida; order Brassicales; family Cleomaceae; genus Gynandropsis; species Gynandropsis gynandra. The sequence continues at coordinate 38,930,466 of CM071866.1, forward strand.
CAATTATAACAACCTTTAATTTCGAACCTTTTATGAATACACATGGGCATATAGGATCATTTTTACATTCTTTTTTTTATCAAATATCCACTTAGACGGTTACCACATCCGTCCAGATTGTTTTAGCCCATACAACATTTTGTTTATTTTAATGAAGTATATTTCTCGATAATTATTATATGCTTCTGGAATTTTAATCCTTTAGGGATTTTCATATATATATATATATATATATTATATCATGGTCTAAAAGCCATACAAATAAGTCGTAACCACATCCATGAGGTGCATTTCAAGTCTTTCAGTTATTATCAGACTCATCAAATATCGAACTTTATTGCATCAACCACAAGCGATATGTTTTTTTATAATCAACACCATGAATTTGGGTAAAACCTTGAGCAACTAGTCCTGCTTTATATCGAACAATCTCATTTTGTTCAGTTCTTTTTCATACAAATACCCATTTATTGCCAACTGGTTTGATTCCTTCGGGTGTTTAGATTATCGGTTCAAAAACTCCTCGATTTTTAAACGAATCTAATTCAGACTTGATTGCCTCTTCCATATTGGCCATTAATTTCTATTTCTACACTCTTCTATAGAGGTAGGTTCATGATCCTCGTTTTCATTTATTATATCTCGTGCTATATTATCAACAAAAACATCATCGACAATTATTTCTTTTTTGTTCCATTTTCTTCCTGTATTGATATAGTTAATTGAGATCTCTTCATTTTCATTGATTTCAGGTACATGATTACTTTCATCAACTACATCAACAATCTCTTTCAGAGATACATCATTTTTTCGACCATCATGATTCCTTTTCCTTTTCAAGAAAGTTTATCTTTGGAACCGAATGGTCTACCATGCTTCAGGCATGCTTAGATTCACTAATGATTATAGGTTGTTTTTCGGGGACATTTATTCTGATTGGAGCATTCACAGTTGGAATGTGAGATTTTGCAACTCTTTCCGGGTCAGTGAATGCGTCTGGAAATTGATTCACAATAGCTTGCAAATGAATTATCCTTTAAACTTCTAAATCACTTTCTTTTATTCGATGATCTAAATTTTTTCAATCATGATACATTCCATAATATATCTTTCTCCAATTGTTTGTTACTTTCCCCTAATGTTGAGAATAATGAATCATCAAAATAACAATCTACAAAGCTCGCAATGAAAATATCTTCTGTCATTGGTTCAATATATTTGATTATAGACGGAGATTCGTACCCAACATATATTCTCAATCTCCTTTAAGGTTCCATTTGTATTTGTTGTGATGGATTAATTGGGACATATACCACACATCTAAAAAATTCTCAAATAAGAAATATTTGGTTCCTGACCATACACTACAAAGAAAAAACACCCAGTTTGCAACGGACGGATCAACAGACCCGTCTGTTGATGACCATTTCCAATGGATTGCAACAGATACCCAAGAACGTTCGACGGGTTGTCATCCGCTGCAATCCATTGCAACTTTCAACGGACGGTCAACAAAAATTTTTGTTGCTAACGTCCGTTGAAATGTCGTTAGAAAACCACAAAATGGGTCAACAGACATATGTTGCCCACTGTAACGGATGTTCGTTAAAAGTAGTAATTTCGAGGACTTCTTTTGGAATATTTTTCACGTGACTTTGCAATGGACATCCATTAATAATTCCAATGGATGTACGTTGGAAAAAACACTATTTAATTATCGATATCAAGGTTTTAGCATCAAACCATCAACAACAAATATATTTTCAACAAAATGTTGTCTTTTTCAAATAGAGATATATATAGATTGAGAGAGCGGATGTATAGAAGAAAAGATCCTATAATCGAATCAATTATGCAAGAATTATTACATGGATTGGAGCAATTCATCAGTTTTGTGTCAATGGAACCTTTGCATCAAGAACGCGAGACAATGTTATGTCCATGAAAAAGATGCAAAAACATGAAGTATCAAAGTCAAGAAATTGTTTGCAAACATCTTTACATGGTGGGTTGTTTAGAGAATTACGAAATTTTGTGATTTCACGGGGAAAATTGTGGCGTTAGAGATATTATGCAAGAAGCACAAGTAGAAAGAAATGATGAAGCTATTTATGAAGCATCAATGACCAATCCATATGTGGAAATGGTGTCATATGCTTTTTCTTGAGTTGTTGAAAAAACGAATGAAGAGATGTCGAACAATGAGGCACGTCGATTTTTCAACTTATTAGATTCGGCGAAACAACCTATATATGAAGGTTGTCGTGAAGGTCAGTCCCACTTTTCTTTATCTTCAAGATTGATGAGTACAAACACAGACTACAATGTTGATGAAAATTGCACGGATTCATTTTACAAAACTATGCGTGAATATTTACCGGAAAATAATCAAGCTTCTGATACATACTACAAAACAAAAAATGTTTTAAAATATTTGGGAATGCCACATGAGAAAATTGATGTTTGTAGAAACAATTGCATGTTATTTTGGAGAAATGATAAAGACTTGTTGGAATGCAAGTTTTGCGGTGCAAACAGATTTCAGCAAAAAAAACCATCTTCACGTAAATATGTATCATACTTCTATATGCCTGTAGCAAACAAGTTGAGAAGGTTATTTAAATCGAAAAAAAAAACAATTATGGAAATCAGATGGCGGTAGAACACTCGACGGACGAAGGGATAATGCAACATCCCTCGGATGGTAAGGCTTGGAAAGATTTCAATGAAATATTTCCTGAGTTCGCGTATGAAACGAGAAATGTTTATCTTTGTCTGTGCACCAATGGTTTTAGTCCATATGGACAATCTGGAAGTCAATATTCTATGTGGTCGGTGATTTTGTCTCCGTATAAGTTGCCTCCCGATATGTGTTTGAAAATAGAGGTAATGTTTCTAACGTTGCTAATTCCAAGACCAGAACATCCGAAGAAAAGTTTCGATGTCTTTTTGCATCCCTTTATTCATGAATTAAGAAATTTTTGGAAGGAAGGAATTCTTGCTTATGACGTGGGTACGAAGCAAAATTTTACATTGAAAGCGATCTTGTTGTGGACAATTAGCGACTTTCATGCCCATGGAATATTATCTAGATGGAGCACACACGGGAGATTAGCATGTTCATATTGTATGGAGGATACAGATTCATTTCGACTAGTACATGGTAAGAAACCATGTTGGTTTGATTGTCGTAGAAGATTTCTTACTCGTGGCCATGCTTTCCGGAAAGACAAAAAGACATTTTCGAAAAAACGTGGTACAAAAAAAGAGGCATCGTGCATGCAAACCGGAATGCAAATCCTTTACGAAAGATTGAACACAATGGGCGAATTTACAAGAATCGATAGAATGTGGTGGAGATCATGGACATCGTAAACCAAAAACGCCAGGGTGAATAGCATAACCGGTATAAACGTAGTATCTTTTGGTAACTACCATATTGGAAATCATTGATATTACGTCATAAATTTAGATGTTATGCATATCGAAAAGAACTTTTTCGATAACATCATCAATATTGTTTTGAATGTGGCGGGTAAAACTAAGGATAATATACAATCAAGAAAAGATTTGAAGACAATATGTCGAAGACCTGAGTTGGAATTAAGAGATGGAAGGTCACCTATCCCAGTATTTAGATTGTCTGACCACGCGAAAACAACATTATTAAGTTTGTTAAAAGAAGACGTTAAGTTTCCAGATGGATATACATCGAACATTGCTCGGTGTGTCGATATTGTTGGTTCGAGGCTGATCGGGTTGAAACGTCACGATTGTCACGTTTTTATGCAGCGATTCATTTCAATTGCATTTGTTGAGCTCTTACCACGGAATGTTCACAATGTGCTATGCGGAATTAATATATTTTTCATAAATATATGTTCAATAAATTTAAAAACGGATGACTTGGAATTAATGAAAAACAACATCTCTGAAGTATTATAATCATTGAAAAAAGTTTTTCTGCCTTCATTCTTTGGTATCATGGATTATTTGCCAATACATTTACCAGATGAGATAATACTCGGTGGGACATTTCAATTCAGATGGATGTATCCTTTCAAATGATTTCTCTTTCATTTAAATAAAAAAGCAAAAGAAAACGCAGTGGTTGAAGGATCTATTGTTAAACAATACTTGTTGGAAGAAATCACATATTTCAGCATATTTTATTTCGAGTCACATATTCAGAGGAAAGAAAGACGTGCAACGAATGCACACAAACTATCTATATCAATATAATCCGCAGTTTTGCACAATTCGTGAGATGTTTACATCGATTGGATGCACAGGAGGTAAATCCGAAGAATATTGATTAACACGAGAGGAGTATAGTCAAGTCCACACATATTACTAAATTGTCAAGAGTTATTATCTTTCAAAAGGTACAAAACAATGAAAATCAATTTTTTAAACACAATTAATATATATATATATATATATATATAAAATATTAACGTATTTTCATTACAGGATATTTGATGAATAAGTAATTGGTACATATCCTCATCTAAACGCAGATGAACTCACAGAAATGGAAGTTCAACATTATGGCTCATGGTTGAGAGATTACGTAAGTATTCGTGTGTACGTCTTATATATATCAAAATTAATTGCATATATTATAAAGTATACATTTGTTTTTTATGTTATATAGGTGAAACGGTGAATTATAAGCACAAATGAAAAAAAAGATTTGTTGGAAACCGATCATCTGCAACCAATTCGGTTAATTGATACAGACAATCGGGAGGAGATTCTCGTACTTTCATCGTAAATGAAAAATTCTATAAATTTTGTATTTAAAATGATTAATTACATTTATCCTAAACTAATTTATTATAATTTATTTTGCAGCGAACATACAGATGGTGGAAGAAGGATAAGTCGCGCATCTGCACAGCTAGGATGCACGACATACAAGCCCGAGTGCACTTGATGATGAACAACGCCAAACGCATATACTACAAGAAGAATGCCAAACCGACATGGGCAAGGGATGAGGTATTCAACCAACTCATCCAACATTGGGAGTCTGAGGACCTCAAGGCCAAGAGCGAGAAGGCCAAGAAATGTCGGTATGACGAGAAGGTTCCTGGAGATGGTCCGCATCGCCATACTTCGGGATCAGAATCATTCTCGAAGATAAAGAAAGAATTGGTAAATTTCTTTTAGTTATTATTTTTTTGTTTTTACAATATTTATATAATTATATTTATGTTATATAATAGATGCAAAGAATAGGAAGAAAACTGACTCTACTTGAGCTGGTTGTAAAAACCCACGCCAAGAAGAAACCGGTCGTCAGGGAAGAGAGCGACGAACCAGAACTCGTCGACCCTCGAGCAGAACGGACCGTGAAAGTTGTGGCGGATAAGATGACACAATAATCACAAGCTTATGGTTCAACTCCCGACGAGTTGTCCTTTACAAAAGGACAAAATTTATTTGGAGGAAAAGAAAAAATATTGTATTTAATTCGATTAGTATATAAAATATTTTCTAACGATTCTAACTCAAAATTTTATTATTTTGTAGTCGGTTGACCGTATAAAGGGAGTTTATACGGTCTCAGTGCGCTTCAAAAGGATATCGTCGAGGATACCACGACGGTACCCCCGTGGTACAAGAGTTATATGCAAGAACGACGTATCGAACATCTCGAAACACAACTTCGAGATACTCGAGCACAGATACAACATATTGAGAGCTTCATAGAATTGCTAACCGGTCGGGCGTATCAACCGAAACATCAGACGGGGGAAACAACATCGCGTCAAGACCCGATTATCGATTCGGATGCAACGCCTTGTTCACGAGGTACTGGCGACCACTGGGATGAATTTGGCGCTACAAATTTAGATGATATGTGATAGAAATTATGTTTTTATCTTTTGTAAGAACTCCTTTTAATTAATTAAGGTTTTTTAAAATTTATTTTTAATTTTTGTTTTTTATCTTTTTGTAAAAATCCAACGGATGCCCGTTGAAAGTTTTAAAAATTGCAACGGGCATCCGTTGGAATCCCAAATTCCCTCCATTTTGCAACGGACGTCCGTTACCATTTTCCGTCAACCGGCCAACGGGCATCCATTGCAACCTTTCAATTCCCACGCATTTTTCATACCAACGGATGGACAACAGATATCCGTTACAAATTGGTAACGATCATCTGTTGCAGTTTATAACGGTCATCCGTTGCATGGATTGTGATGGGCATCTGATGCGATTTTGTAACGGACGTCCATTGCAGACATTGTAACGGTCATCCGTTACAATATGGTAATGGAATTTTCCGTTACATGTCCATTGGAATATTGCAACGGATAATCCATTGTAACCCCGTTGGGAATCGCAACGGATCTTGATTTGCAATGAGCGATTCCCAACGGCTCTCGATCTGTTGCCGTCCGTTAGGAATCGCTCATTGCAACGGAAAATTGTAGTGATAAACTAAGTGTAATGAGGAATTATCATGATAACTAGTTAGTCGAATGCAAATAAATTGTACTTCATGCAAAACTGCATAACCGCAATCCCAAATAGGAAGATTGGATTTCATAAGTATTGGTCTTGCAATCCATTGAATTTGTCTAATAAACGATTCTACTAGACCATTTTGAGTATGAACATAAGCTATAGGATGTTCTATGCTTATACCAATCGACATATAATAAGTCATAAAAGACTGTGACATGAATTATTTTATGACTTATTATATGTCGATTGGTATATTTATGCAAGTAATCTCGTAAAAGCCAAATTAAGAGATGATAATAAGCATACGTGTGACCATCTCGTTGATGCATCACTTAATACCATGAAATATCGAAATGATCCACACGGTGGATTAATAGGGTCACATATATCATCCTGAATTCTTTCTAGAAATGATAATGATTCATTTCTTATTTTTCCCAATGAAGGTCTTATTATTAGCTTTCCCTTTGAGCAAACAACACGAGAAAATTCATGGGATTACAAAATCTTTTGGTTTTCAATGAATGACCGCATGAATTCTCAATAATTTTTCACATTACCGTTGAACTGGGATGGCCTAACCGGTCATGCCAAGCTTTGAAATTATTTGTAAACTTCTGGTTTACAAAATCAGTAAACTTCGGGTTTACTGTACTATATGATTCAATCATCTCAACAGATGTGTCATATAAACCAGATGAGAAAGCGGATAACTTTTCTAACACAGACCTCTTACTCATCATAGTTGAGGTAATACAAAGGTATCCAATGCCTTTTTCATTCATAATTTCAATGTGATATCCATTCATACGAATATCCTTGAAACTTAACAAATTTCTTATAGAATTTGGTGAATATAAGGCATTGTCAATGATAAACTTTTTTTCCTTTTGACACATAAAAATTGCTTTTCCGAAGCCTTCAACAATTTTTGCACATCCCGATATGGTATTGACATGTGTTTGATCATTTCATAAATTTGAAAATTTATTTTTTTTTCTTTAAGAATGGTGTGTGTAGTAGCACTGTCCATGAGACATAAGTCATTATCTTGGATCTTCATTTGATTCATATTCATAATCTATATAAATGAAAATAAACACGAATAAATAAATATTAGATTAAAGAAACATATATTGTTGCATAAATTTTATTTAAATAAAGAGGATTAAAAGTTCAACATAACTTAGAAAAAGAAAAACATCACAAAAAACACATAACTTATAATATTGAAATAGAAAATGACTTGGTCACTTCTGATCATCTTCATCTTCATGACGGATAAGGAAATCGGCACCGTCAAGGGACATCAGATCATTTATGCCTTCCATAAACTTGTTGGAGTCATCCAATACTTCAATAAGCTTGTTGGAGTCATTGAGAACGAAATTAGCTTCAACATCATTTCCTCCATTGTTCAATGACTCTTGGTAGAGGTTTACAAAATTCTTAGGAGCATGATAAGTACGCATCCAATGTCCATGCATCCCACATTGATGCCAAATACTTTCTTTCTTATTCTTGCCTTCATCATTATTCTCTCGAAATTCTTTTTTATTGTAACTGATTGGTCCATTGTGGGAATAACCTCTACCTTTTCCTCGTCCATTTCTATGTCCATGATCGCAGCCACGATTGCGGCCACAATCGCGGCCACGACCACGATAATTGTTAAATGCTATGACATTCATTTCAAGGAATAGAGCAGAACTAGTGGGACGAAATTCATGATTTTTCATCAATAATTCATTTTTTTGCTCAGCAACAAGGATACAATAGATTAGATCCCCATATTTTGTAAACCCTTTTTTACGGTATTGTTGTTAGAAGAGCACATTAGATGTATGAAATGTGGATAACGTTTTTTCCATCATATCAGAATCAGTGATGGTTTCACCACATAGTTTCATTTGTGAACTTATTCGAAACATTTTCGAGTTATACTTGCTCACATTTTTAAACATTGGAAATGTAGATGCATCCAACTATAATGAGATCTTGGAAGGATCATAGTTTTTTTATGATTATACCTCTCTTTCAACGATTTCCAAAGATCTGTAAGATCTTTGATCATAAGGTATTCGATTTTCAATCCGTTATGAAGATGATAACGGAGAAATATGATGGTTTTTGCCTTATCTTGATTCGATGTTTGATTCGAAATACCAATGGTCTCTTTGAGACCTTTAGCATCCAAGTGGATGTCCGCATCTAACATCCACGATAAATAATTTTTGTCAGCAATGTCAATAGCCTCAAACTCGAGTTTGACAAGGTTTGACATGATGAACTGTATGAATAAAAGAAAAAATATGAATAAAACAATGTGAAATATCATATCAAACTATAACTTTTCCTATACACAAGATCAATATAAATGGTGAGTGTAGAGCATACTTAGTTATAGTGATCTTACTATTAGAGAATAAATATAACAAAAGAGAATATAATTGTAATGATTAGAGGAAAAACCTCAAAGATTGAAATCCGAGCCTTCATGCTGATAACGTGTTGCGAAACAAAGTAGAACAATATGTAAGAGGAGATAGCTAGAGGTAGATGAAGAGAATTCTTTATTCAAGAAGATTTCTCAAGTATAGATCACAAATTGATTTACCTTTATTTATAGGTTTATAAGATGAATGAAAAGATAAACAAAATTGATGAAGAAATAAGGTAATCATAATTCATATAATTAAAGAATGATAAAGAGTGAGAGTAAATAGAAAAGATGAAGAGTTTGAGAAACTTAAAAAAAAATTACATAATTATTATTTTATAATAAAAGATTGATTAGTTTAAATGATAAATGGATGACACAAATTATTTATTTACAATAGTCGAAGTCAAATTATTCAAAGAGACTTAATTAGATTTGGTTTGTTGTTCATCAATTGGAATGAAACTAGCCAAAATTGGTATTATTTAAGGATTCTTGCTATGTTGGGCAGATTTATTCAACTTTTGAACCAACATTTAGTAAACAAAAAGGAAAGAACATTTCTGATTAAATTTCTTTCCAAATTATTTGCGATTTAGAAAACCATTTGCGTCTCCAAACGTGATTTTTTGTGCTTTTAATTGAAAAAAATTACAAATATAGAAAAAATAGGAAAATTATCTTCAAATTTTATATGGGAATTTGTATATATTTAATATATATAGAGAGAGAAGTGTTATCAGTCTTTAAAAGTGAAAACTGATTATCCAGTGTTAAGTTTGCAAACCCTAGATTTTGTGCACATGGAGATTAGCCACACCACCATTCTCTATTTTTTATATGGGTTTAATCTAATTCTTTTAATATCGAATCATATAAGTTTAACTGAATTAAAAATTTATAATTTGATATAATTTCTGACAATGAAAGCATATTAAACTTTGTTTACGAGAAAAAGGCCACCACATCTAATCATATATTAAAACCTAAAATTGCAAAAGGAGAAGGAAAAGGAAAACAAAAACATAAAACTGAAACAGAAACCGCTTGTTCGGGTTCTTGCATGTCTTTCTATTGATTACAAATTTTGTCTCTTTGTCATTGCCCGGCTTCATCTCTGTTACAATGGCGGATTTTTCAGAGGAAACCCATCGAGAGACTTAGACCCGGCATCTGATAATCTCAGGTAAAAATCAGCAGAAAAACAACACAGGGAAATGGAAAAATTATTACAAAGATTATGTCTTCCAGTCATAGTCGAAGTCCCTCTTCTTAATACTTTTTTTCTTTAAAAAAAAGGAAATTTCTGAATGTCTGTCTCTGTTCATTTTTTCTTCGTTGATTGATCTTTGCATCGCTTGTAACAATCCGTATAAAGAATATTAGCTGCGGAACCGCCCATTAGATGAATCGACTTATATCCTTTTGTTCATTTTATTACAAGAGATAACTTTGTAGTAATCGAGAGTTTTGATCCCATATTTGATGGAAAAGGACGAGGACTGAGGACAAAGGTTTAATGGCAGGATGTTCAAGTTTCAGAACTGGTGCGTGTTCATACACAGATGTTAATATTAAGGTATATGATGAATGTGAGGATAGGCTAAGAAACTTGTTTAATCAAGCTCCCTTGATTTTCCTCTAGGAAGAGTGTAATAGACCTCTCTCTGAAGTGGGACGGCGAATCCATTGATTTGTTTAAGCTGTTTTTGTTGGGTAGAGAGAGAGAGAAGGGTTTGATTCGGTAGGAAATGATTGTGGGGGTTTGTGGCAAAGCAATTAGGTTTGGAGTGTGGAGTTTCTCCATCTGTAAGGTTGATTTATTCTAATCACTTTTGACAGATTCGCGAAATGGGTGATGGAGAAATCGAAGATTGTGAATTGGGATGCTGAGGATAGCCAGAAGGATGGTTGCTATGGAGCTATGTTGCATGAGCTAGGTGATGGGTTAAAGGGTTTGTTGAAAGATGGTTCGAATCCAAAGCACAGTAAACAAAATGGAGCTTTGGTTTTCAGAAGTAATCACATTGACGAGGGCGGCGATGGATTGGAGTTGAAGTTGCCCAACTCAAGGAAGAGAGTTAGAGAGAGCAGTGATGATGATGAACAAATTCATTCTTGTAATGTAGAAGAGACGTCTTGTGTTGTTCTTGATGATGATCCTTTGGTTCTGAATTCTGATTATGCCGAGACCACTCTGTGTTTGCGCAATGAAAAGCAAGAAGATTTGCCTGAGATGGTGAAGTGGCTCACTTGTGTTGCAAAATGTCCTCATGATCCTTCGATTGGAGTGATACCAGATCGATCAAAATGGAAGGAACACCTAGGAAATGAGTACTGGATCCAAGTAATTAGAGCAAAGGACGTTTTACTAGTGCAAAGAAGAAATGTCGAATCAAGAATTCAAAATTCTCTACTTAAGGTAACATTTTCTCTGCATCTTTTACTCTAATTTTGATTTGCATACGGTAATGCTTCAGTCAAGAGGTTAGCCTAGACATATTTTAATCTTTTATGTATTCTTAGCATGCATCGTTTTAAGGTTTACTTTAATCGCATTACATAACTTATATTAGTGTTCAACATCTATTTCTTCAAGGGTGTCTTCCTTTACCTCAGCTACTCGAAACATGAGTTCATGAGAAGGTTAATTGATAATTGAAATCGCAGGGCCACCAAACTATTCATCCTTCTGTGTATGAAGACAATCACCAAACAGAGAGGTTAAGATGCAGCATAAGACGTCGCTGTGTATGCAAAACTCATACTTGCTCATGTTGCAATGGAAGTCCAGTCTCTCGGACTACATCACGATGTAGCAATAATGGTAAACCGAACAACGCATCTAAGACTAAAGCACCTGAGAGAATAGACCTTGTTGCAAGAACATCAGAAGCCACTGTCCTACAAGCGTCAAGTGCAACGGCTAAGCGATCTGAAATGGAGAATCCTAGAAGGCGTGTGTCTGTTGGACCTCCTTTCCAAGCCCAAGTGCCTCAATGGGCAGAACCTGTTTTAGATAGCGATTCCAAATGGTTAGGAGCACGGATATGGCCTTTGGAAAGTGAAAAGACCGTTGATAAACTCAGAAACGATTCAGTTGGGAAAGGAAGATCAGATTCTTGCAGGTGTAATCTCCCTGGTTCCATTGAATGCATTAGATTCCACATCGCAGAGAAGAGAATGGACCTAAAACGGGAACTTGGTCTCGCCTTTTTCCTCTGGAGATTCAATCACATGGGTGAAGAAGTGTCGTTGCAATGGACGGAGAGAGAAGAAAAGAGATTCAAGGAGATGTTAAGGTCAGATTCTGATGGATTCTGGGAAAATGCTTCCAAGTATTTTAAAAGGAAGACGAGAAAACAGTTGGTGAGTTATTACTTCAATGTGTTTCTGATTAACAGAAGGCGGTATCAGAATCGTGTAACTCCAAGAAATGTAGACAGTGATGATGATGGGTACAATTTTGGCTGTGTAGGATACAGTTTCGGCCAAGAAGCCATTAGTGTTTCGGGTTCAGACATCATTATATGCTCTCAGAACAATCAGTGCAGTGACTTGGATTGAATCAAAGATCCAAAGAAAGTTTTGGTTTTTAGCTCTCTCTCTCTCTCTCTCTCTCTCAGACAGTAGACAGAAACATTCTCTCTCTCTCTCTCACAGACAGTAAACAGAAACATCGAATTGTAAGCTTTTGTTTTTTGGAACCCAAAGGAGAAGCTTTTCGGAATCAAATAGACTCGTCCGTCCATTTTGTTCATTTGGATTCTTAAAGGTCCCACCTTTTTAAAAGTCCCAACTTTGCCTACCAAAATGTGAAGGAAACTGAACTTGCGTTTTAAAGTTGAGAACTTTATAAAACCTTAAATCTTTAAAAAGGGAGTTTTTTCTTCTTTTTTGTTGTTGTCACGTCAGCATAGAAAGGAAAAAACTTCCTCAAAACGTAAAAAAAGTCTTCAACGTTTCGATTCTATTTAATATCCTTTATTATCATCATCGTGTACACTGTATTTTGTTTTTTGATTTCTATGTGACGCTTTTTTTCTGCTTCTTTATAAAGCTATTATCATGCATCTAAATTTCACACGATATCTGTCTCGGCTCTGTCTCGGCGCTCCTAGAGGCCATGTTTATGGCTGCCCAAACTCACCAGAGCGATAAGCCTCTTCAGTTGTTTCTCAAAGAGTACGCTTTCATGCGTCAACACCTTCAAACCCTTCGAATCGGTGGTACACGTTCTCAGAGTTACATGTGCTTCTAATTTCTCATTATGAATTGTCTCTAGTAAGGTTTTGTCGAAATTTTTACTTTATGAACGAATTTGGATGCTAAAACTGTTAGTTTCTTATGTTTATACTTGTTACAGGTCATGAACTGGTTTATACGCCGTGATGTGATGAGGTTCTATATCTGCTTGAAATTGTTAGGGATTTCTTTGCTATGGGTTGAATTTGATTGTACCGTTTTTTGTTGGGGAAGAAGCTTGAAGAATCTAGAGTTCTCATTGAATCTCTTCATTGAAGAAGTAACTCATGGGGTGTGCACATGCCACTGGTGTGCCTCGATAGTGTCGTGGTTGCGTATGCTTGGAAAAGATAGTTTATTGGCCAAGCAAGTGCTTCGGCTCTCAATAGAACCATGTTGGCCTTTGGTTATAATATTTCAAATTTTGGCTGCTTTTATCTCTTTTCTTCTTCTTTATAAAGCTATTATCATGCATCTAGATTTCACACGATATCTGTCTCGGCGCTCCTAGAGGCCATGTTTATGGCTGCCCAAACTCACCAGAGCGATAAGCCTCTTCAGTTGTTTCTCAAAGAGTACGCTTTCATGCGTCAACACCTTCAAACCCTTCGAATCGGTGGTACACGTTCTCAGAGTTACATGTGCTTCTAATTTCTCATTATGAATTGTCTCTAGTAAGGTTTTGTCGAAATTTTTACTTTATGAACGAATTTGGATGCTAAAACTGTTAGTTTCTTATGTTTATACTTGTTACAGGTCATGAACTGGTTTATACGCCGTGATGTGATGAGGTTCTATATCTGCTTGAAAATTGTTAGGGATTTCTTTGCTATGGGTTGAATTTGATTGTACTGTTTTTTGTTGGGGAAGAAGCTTGAAGAATCTAGAGTTCTCATTGAATCTCTTCATTCAAGAAGTAACTCATGGGGTGTGCACATGCCACTGGTGTGCCTCGATAGTGTCGTGGTTGCGTATGCTTGGAAAAGATAGCTTATTGGCCAAGCAAGTGCTTCGGCTCTCAATAGAACCATGTTGGCCTTAGGTTATAATATTTCAAATTTTGGCTGCTTTTATCTCTTTTCTTTAACTTAGGGTTTCAACATGATATGCTCAACACGATAGGTTCTATATCTGTTTGAAAATTGTGAGGGATTTCTTTGCTATGGGTCGAATATAACTGTACCGTTTTTTGTTAGGGAAGAAGCTTGAAGAATCTGGAGTTCTCACTAAATCTCTTCGTTGAAGTAACTCACGGGGTCTGCACATGCCACTGGTGTGCCCGGGCGGTGTCGTGGTTGTGTATGCCTGGAAAAGACAGCTTGCTGGTCAAGCTGGTGCTTCGGTCGTCGATATAGAACCAGGTTGGCCTTTGGTTATGGTACTTCAAATTTGGCTACTTTTCTACCTTTTCTTTAATTTAGGGTTTCAACATGATATGCTCAATAGGTTTAGCTTGGTTGATGTCATAATGACCATGTTTCTTGAAGCTTGAGAGCATAAAGTCGCAATTTGTAGTGTTGTACATATTCAAACTTTAAAAAGAGTAGAAGAAAGTTTTGAAAACAGAATGAGTTTTAATGTTTGACAAGGGCTTTGATTAGAAAACCATAATTGAGCATTATGCGGTCTTCTGTTTTTACTGCTTAATTTTTTTGTAATGGAGTGATTAACATATGCCAGTAACGAGCTTGATTTCCATAGGTTAGCTCTCAAGGCCTTTACTGACCAAAAAAGACAATTCTTCCCTCATCTTGATGGTGGATTAAAGGTAGAACCAACTTCAAAGAAACATCGTGCTTCAAAATTATTTACAGAGCATGGAGGAGATGAGCTTAGCTAATGCAAAACACTGTCAGATATTTTATCACTCTTGGAAAAGCCGGTACCAAACATGAAGGTGTCCAATTATGGACGGTTGAAGAGGGCTAATTCTTTATCCGGTTCAGTAAGCGAGGATCCGATGGAAACATCAAAGCCTTTTTTTCAGAGTTCGAGTAAGTTGCGATCAGGATTGCAACAAACCGAAATTGTCGATAAGATTTCCGTAATTGAATTATGTTTTCCTTCTGTATTCAAAGTTGTAGTTTCAGTTAATCCGACTGGTTCTGTTGATCCTAAGGCAGTTGCTTCCTTTTCTCCAGATGAGGTCAATCTTACTGTTACTGTATTACCTGATAGCTTTAGGTTGTGTTCTGAGTTGACTCTGTGGTATCACTTAGAACCTAAACTTCAAGTTATACCATGGGAACACATTTATTTTGCTCTGTGACCATTTGATTGAATTCTAATGGTACAAATTTTTGTGGTTAGATTGCTTGAAAAATGATTTTTTGACTCCTTAAACTTCCCTAGGTTAGAACTTGATAGAAAAGAAGAGAACTTGAAACAATTAATTGAAAATGCTTGTCCAAATTTGATCATTCATTTTAGTTGTACCCTTTTCTTTGAGATTTTTTTTAATTTGGTTTAGGTAACTCAAATTTGTTTCATGCTCTTCTAGCAGGGAGACAGCTACATTCACTCAAGGGGTTTCTCTGTCCATCATGTTTTCAGTCGTACCACGGTAACATGAGGCTGCCAATCCGTTTAGTACTTAAATCTTACGAAAGCTGTGCGATTATTCTTCTGAAACATACGAACTTTGAATTTTGTTGCACGAACACACTGCTATATTCTTGCAATATTTTCTCGGCCTTGATACCGGAACTGCCCTCCATTCCCTCTTGGTAAAGAATTTGAAATCTAAACGATTCCTTCAATTTCTGACCGACTTGAACCATTTCTTTAATGGGGTCACAAAAGCGATTCAACGTTGTTCTCTCCTTTCTCTTTCTATAATGCAGCTATGGATATGCAGTCGAAGAACCCTTTTTAGCGTACTGTGCAGGTATACACTCCATGTAATTGTTTTGCTATCTTCTAAAATTTATTTGAGGAGAATTAAAGCTTTATTCTCATTGATGCAGTAATTGTAGAAGACTATTTGCAATGGACAAAAAGTCAATGCTAATCCTACTTCTTGTTCATCGTGCTTATCGTGAACAAAATCTGATCATCTGCGAAGCTTATCATGTTGGTTGCTCTCCCGATGATTCATAATCTGATCTGCTCAAAAGGGTTGCAACGAGACGGGCCACTCGAAAGGTTATAACAAGTAGTAACGAGCGTTGGGCTAACACATTCGGAAATCGACCACTTGTCTTGAAAGAGTTTTTAAGGAAATGAAAGGCAATAACTTCAGAACACGATCCATCTCTCCTTTATTTGCAGTTTTATTGAGTCTTTCTTGAATAAAATTGTCGCTTACTATTAAAATTCACACAGTACATTCCACTTTTAAATTGATAATTTTTATACAGCAAGACTATATATGCATTTATTTTTTCAATTTTGAATCTAAATTTTTTAAAGGTAAAATCAAAAAATAAATTAAAACTAAGAAAACCTATAGTTTTTCGAATATAATTGGTTTAGATTGGTTCTAATGAGATAATTCAGAAATATTTCTCTTTTATATTCTCTTCAATCTATTATTAGAGTTTAAGATTACACCAACTTAAAACTACATACTTCAAAATCAGATAATTCATAATTATTTTAATGATGATTGACGTGTGGAAACACGAGTTATAATTAACCTAGTCCACTTCACCGCAAGTATACGGATCTTGTAGTACCAGGGTCGATCTCAGGGACTAAAACAGTTAAACTAAGAACGAGACTAAACTAAGACGAGAGATGATAAGATGGGATATGGTCCTAATTTTCCTAAAACTATCCTAATGGTGACAACGAAACTAGGGTAAGGATAAAACTAGATATGATGAATACTACGGGTGTACGGGATACCGGGAATTGCATAGATGAACGACTAAGGATCATAGATCTATAACATCCTCTTGACTACGGGAAATTCATGCTCTACGGTGAGGAGTGATTCTTCCAAACCTAAACCTCCTAACCACGGATACATGCAACCCTACCTTCCAGCAGCGATTAACATATACCATGGCAGCATTATCGATCGCAATCACTATCCCTAAGATGACTAACCGACCGGTCAGATTCTCATTAGCCAAAGCTTAATCTACTACTTAGCGAACCGGATTCGTTCCTTAACCTTCCAACAAGGTTCGAGATCCTATGTTGTTGACCGGTCAGCACTAACGTATGATTGATATTACTAAGCGTAGAACCGTAAATCAAGAGTAAATAAATAAAACTAAGAATTAAGGTGAATCATCGTTCATACATACAATTCCGATATCCCTACCCGCAGTAGGGACTCTACTCACTCATGAAAGAAACGAAAACAGAAGATAACACAATTCTATACATGATAAACCCTAAGGAATTCGATGCCTCGACCTTCCCTATTGCATTACCGGTGTACGGATTGGTGCTTGCTCGTTGCTCGGGTGTTCCTTTGGGTTCTGGAGCTCTGAGTAGATGTGTCCTCAAATCATGTGGTTTTTTGCAGGGAATCCTTCATATTGAGCTCATTTAGGCCTTGTCGCCTAAAACCTGAAAACCGAGAAAACGGGGATGTAAAACTCGAAACCGTATCGGAATAGTAAGATTCGATGTAAGAAATATGCGAAAATGATCTAAAAACCTATCCTAATAATGATACACTTTCAGTGTTATCAATGATTTCAATAGTTATGTAGTTGTACTCCTTTTGTACACACTATCAAACACATCCATTTTACATCAATAGCGCAAAATAAAGTAAGATAGACCAACTCAATTTCTCTTCCGCCTCAATATTAAACGAAAATAAATTCAGAATTCATATCTAAAGATTCATCAAATAGGGGACTTTTTAGATAAATCAGAATTTTTTTTACAAAAAAAGTGGACAAAATCAAACATCCTATGTGGTTTCGAAAGCACAAATAAAGAGAGTGTCAACGACATGATGAAAGTGTGATAATAAAGTTGCGATGACATGAGTGAAACACTCAATAAATAAACAAAATATATTATTTTGAGGTATTATATTTTGATTAATTGCAATTAGATTCTTTTCATTTAATTTGTATACATAATCGTCGGGATATTTAATAAAATAATTATTCATAATATATAGATATAAATATTTTGATAGTTGGTTGTACTATTGTATTTGTATTTGACAATCAAACTTCACTATTTATTATAATTTATTTGAAAACCAACATCACAAATTTATGTCGGGA
>CM071866.1:38948931-38966768 GCA_036759665.1 Gynandropsis gynandra
CGAAAATTAAGGGTAAATTTGTCTTTTCTCCAGTTTTTTTTTCGATTAAATAATTATTTTAAGAAAGGGTATTTTTGAAGCGTTTTAGCCCTACGAGGGTATATCTGATATTCCGCCAATTTAATACCTTCATTTAGTAATCCAAAAAAATCATTAACCCGCGCATCACGCGCGAATATTCCTAGTTATGTATAAATAATCTCTATTTTTACAATAAATATTTGAAACGTAGTAATCGATTATTACTGATTGTCATATTTATTTTAAAATTTCCTAAAATTCTAATTTTTATGGGGAAATTAATTTTTTAAACTAAAAGTGGGATTTATTGGTATTCGTAGAAATTAAGCTAAATTAATAATTAAATTATAAATTTATTGTTAGGTTTTAAACTTTATTCATTTTTAAATTTATATTCTTAAACAATTTATAATAATAAAATAATTTTAAAAATTTAAAATTGGTTTTAGTGAAGTTAAACTAATTAACAATTAAATTATTTATTTATTATTTTAAAAAGTAAAAGGATCTAATACTAATTTAAAGAATATCGGAAATAATTAAATGATTTTGAAATTATAATCTTAAGCATTTTATAATAAAAAAATTAAATTAAACTAAGTTAAACATAATTACAAATAAATAAAATAATTTTTATTTTAAATTTTTTTTGTTGTTTAATCAAATAATTTTGTATGATTTTGTTTAAAGAAAAATAATTATATTTGTTGAATAATCCTTAAAATTATCGATTTTAAAATAAAATATTTAAAAAATTTTAAGATTTTATGAAGATATATACTATTGTAAAAACCTAGAATAATATCATTCATTTATTAATATTAGAAAGGAAGATTACCGGTCATTTTTACAATTATTTCCCCACGTAATCCTAAGAGTTCCTCGATGCCGTTCTTTGTATATACCTCTAAAATTATTCAATAACAATAAATTCCTAGTCAAAAACTATTTATTCTCAATCTCAGTTTTCAAAGATTAGCTCTACTTTCCTTGGGAAATGTTAAAAAAAATTAAAACTTTATTTACACTAAATCGAATGAAAACATGGATTAGAAGGGAAAAAATTGCTATAAATATAAATACAGTGTTAAAAAGAATCATTTTCTCACTACTAAATCGAAGCATGAAGAAGTTCATAATAGTTCTGTTCATGTGTTTCATATTCTTCTCCTTCGAAATGGCTAATCTTGGAGAAGCTGTTTCTGATAACTTGGGAGTTAAGGTATCGAAAGAGTTTGGAGACAACAAGAAATCAAAGCTTACGATGACTTTGTTTCCTCGTAGGTACTTGACTTCTGGTCCGAGCCCTCGAGGCATCGGTCACTGATTCTGTGTTTGTATATATTTCTAAATAATCGATTATAATGTTATAGAATGCAACAAAGATGTAGAATTGGTCTGGTTATATACATTGTAATGCTTTGATGAATTTAAAGTATATTGCCTTATTTCGAATGTGATGCTCCACTAAATAGTTCATACTCCAACAGTATTATTGCTGAACTCTTCGTATAAATCTAATTTTGGTAAGTAAAAAAATGAGAGGGATTGAAACTCTTAACTTTTACATCAAGAAACCTAAAATCCTATTGTGAAGTGTTATGAATGTGATGAACACTGGACGAAAGTCTTGTTAATTTGCTTAATGTCTCCCGAGCTGACACGGTCCTAGGATGATCCTCGCCAGAAATCGACGTACGAATAAAGATGGCTTTTCTGATCAGATCATCGGCTATGCTGAACTGGCCGCCACGTATCATCAGTTTGGCTCGGGTCTCCAACACAGTGGCTCTAGCCAATGCGAGTTCTTGCCACATAACCGGATTTATCTGCGCGTTCGTCTGTGCAGGTCTCCAGCACAGTGAATTATCGAGCCACTTTTCCACCGGCGTGACCAGGATTTGGTCTGCCGCTTCTAATTCGTTCGTGCAGACCCTGAGAAGCTCTACAGTGGCACTGCACCGCGAGAAGGTGATGAACGTTCTGATTGCGAGTGGAAGAATAACTTGTTTGACAAGAAACAGGAGTTCTGAGATCTTCAGTTGCAGAACTGGAGTTTGATTGGAAAAACCATAGAGCAGAAAACACGCAGCACAGATGTGTTCTGCAGTTTCTGAGATTGATCCACGATTTATTATGGTGTGGACCATAGCGGGAGCATTTGCGTTCATTGGAACTCATTTTTCGCGTACAGCTTCCCAAGCTGTTGGACGTGGACGAGTCCTTGTTTAGAGCAGGTTCGTGCCATGTTAAATCTCAGTAACATGGAAGCGGCTTCGGCTTCAGATCTCTTTGCTTAAGAGGAAGTGAATCTGCAGGTTAAAGCACGAATTAACCGTCTCCATAGGCGTCTCGGACCTTTGTTCTTCTCAGGTAGTTTATGAGCTGCTTGGGCTAGAACAGCGACAGGGACAGGAGCAGGTGCAAACCAGGCACTCGCCATGACCATTCTGGTGGCTAGGCTTCGAGGGCCTTCAGCATGATCGAAGATTGAGAAACATACTTCAAAGAGCTGCAACAGAACTGTATTACGCCTCAGAGCTGTATTAAGCCTTCCCATTCATGTGACGTTGTTGTTCTACAGACTTTATCAAACGAATTGGCTGAGAAAAATCTTGTTGCTGCGTTTTCCAACACCCACTACAAACAAAGACAGAGGCCTCTCTGCACACATTGTGGACTCTATAGACACACTTGTTAACAAGTGTTACAAGCTCCATGGATACCCACCAGGTTAAAAATTCCATGGAACATCTCTTCAGCACAAAGCTGACCAACAACAAAGGCCACAAACTGTGGCATCAATGCTCACTAAGGTTACTATCTCTAATCAAAAGAACCAAACGTTGGATATACAGTCCATTCCAGTTGGACAACTTCAGCAACTTTGCTCCCAAATGGGGCTTCAAGTAAAGGTCTCGAATCCTACAGCAGCAAGTTCCTACAATCACTGCACAGGGAGCACTAGAGACAGACTCCTATGGTATGATACTCTCCTTTTACTACAATTCTATGCATGAATCACGTGCTTTAGATCATGGCAATACTTGGATTCTGGATTCTGCTGCATCAAGTTTGGACGATTGGACAAGCTAAACTTCATAATAACCTTTATTTTCTCCACCAAGACACCGCCATGATCAACACTCTTCATGTTGATCCTCTCATCTAGAAAAAGAGGATTGGTCATGCTTCCCTTCCCTACATCAAAGAAGCCTTACCTTTCACTAAATGCTCAGACATTCCTCACTGTGATGTCTGCCATTTAGCAAAACAAAAACACATTCCCTTTGTATCCAACAATCACATTTCTAATACACCTTTTTCTCTCATTCATTTTGACATTTGGGGATTCTTTTCTGTTGTTTCTGTAGAAGGATTCAAATACTTTCTTACAATAATTGATGATAGTTCACGAGTCACCTGGGTCTATATGTTGAAAAGCAAATCGGATGTAACACGGGTGTTTCTAGAGATTGTGACTCTTGTACAGAAGTGGTTTGATAAGAGAATAAAAACCATTAGAACAGATAATGCTAATGAGCTTGCATTTACAGAATTATGCAAAACAAAGGGTATTCACTACTGATGTCGGAAATATCAAGCTATATATTTCCTAGACCATTTCACCGCAAGTATACGGTTCGTGTAGTACCAGGGTCAAACTCTGGGGACTAATGCAGCTAAGAATATCACTAAACTAAGAAGGTGAAAAGTAGATGAAGGTGTGGTGCGGAATATCTAAAAGACTAGACTAAATAAGGACAGCGATGAAGGTTGGGGAGGACTTGACTATGACGAACACTACGGGTGTTGGGATACCCATAGTTGGGAATCTACTCACTCATAGAGATTACAGACAAAGAAGATGACATAACCCTAAACATGATAAACCCTAGGAAACTCGATGCCTCGATCTTCCTTATATGTTACCGATGTGTGGATTGATGTTTCTCTCCTTCTGCAGCGTCTCCCAAGCCTTTCCTGATGATTTTCAAGCCTTTCCTTGCCCTAGGCGTCGCCCCCGCTTCTGGATCCGTTCTGGTCTCTTAATTCGCTCGTTCAAACTTTAGATCTAGTTTGTTGCGAGAAAGGCGGCCCGCTCGGGCAGTAGTTTTACCCGGTCGTGCAGAGGCACGCCCGGTTGTGTACTCCATCCTGCTCGATCGAGCATCAGCACCCGATCGCGTTTGAACAGCCCGAGTCGTGTAAACTCTCAGGGATTTTCAGAAACAATTAACACCCGAGCGGGTACCTTGATTGCGCCCGATCGGGTATGAGCACCCGATCATGTAGTCTTCGTGCCCGGGTTGTGCAATGTGTTGCAATTAAACCCCGTAGGTTTTACCCCAGCGGGTAGACCTCAGTGCCCGAGCGGGCACTCTTCACTTCATGTTTTTGCTCTTTTCCGCTCGTTGCTCGGGTGTTCCTTTGAGTTTCGAGGCTTGATTTTGGTTGTATCATCAATATGAGTGTTTTGGTTCAGGAATTTTTCTTTTTATGCCCGTTTAGGCCTTGTCGCCTTAAAACCTGAAAACCAACAAAATAGGCGTATGTAAAGAAGAATCATATCGGAAATGTAACTCTAACTAAGAAATATATGCAAAAATGATACTAATACCTAACCTAAACTTGATACACTTTACGTGTTATCAACCACTATTACTCTTGGGTAAACACTCTTCAGCAAAACTCAGTAGTTGAGAGGAAACACCAGCACATTCAGAATATTGCACGAGCTCTATTATTTCAGTCCAATATTTCTCTTCAGTACTAGCCAGATTGCATCAGAACATCTGTATATCTTATCAACAGAACGCTAAGCAAAAGACTAAAGAACAAGACACCATATGAGCTTTTGATGAATAAGATCCTAGACTATTCTCATTTAAAAGATTCTGGGTGCTTGTGTTACAGTTCTACTTCAGCAAAGGATCGACACAAATTTTCACTAAGATCACAAGCTGCAATCTTCATTGGTTACCCTGCTAGTTACAAGGGATACAAGCTGTTAGACATTGAGACTATTACAACAACTATATCAAGGCATGTTGAATTTAATGAGGATCTATATCCAATGCACAACATCAGCTCGTCTCGCATTGAGACCTTGTCACATTTTTTGCCTCAGACAATCATTCCTAATCCCATACCTGAAAGCATCTCGGATCAAGAGACATCTTCTGTGACAGATACTACAAATACTTCTATTGAAAATCCCATGTAAGAGCACAAAGGACTAGGAAACCTCCCTCATATTTGCAAGATTATCATTGTGCTCTCACTACAGAGTTCTCTTAAAATCATAGTAATCCTTCTACACCATATCCTCTGTCATCAGTTTTAAACTATAACAAGTTCTCTCTTGAGTACAGAGATTATATCCTCAACATCTCGGCAGATACAGAACCAAAGAGCTACAAACAAGTTGTTTCATCAGAGAAATGGCAAGAAGCAATGAATCTGGAGTTGCAAGCTCTTGAGGATAACAAAATTTGGCCAGTAGTATCTTTACTCTCCCAGAAAAAAGCCGTTGGGTGCAAATGGGTCTACAATATCAAAAGAAAATCGGATGGAACAGTTTAATGGTTTAAGGCTCGATTGGTGGCCAAAGAGTTTACTCAACAGGAGGGAGTTGATTATATAGACACCCTCTTTCCAGTTGCAAAACCCGTTACAGTGAAACTTCTCTTAGCATTAGTTGCAACCCAAAATTGGACTCTTACTCAAATGGATGTCACAAATGCATTTTTTTCATGGTGATCTCGAAGAAGATGTATACATGGCCTTCCCACTAGGCTACACACCTGCTCCAGGAGTATCTCTTCCTCCGAATGTTGTTTGTAAGTTGCAAAAATCATTGTATGGTTTGAAGCAAGCTCAAGACAATGGTATCAAAAATTCTCGGAAGTTTTGCTTGGTGATGGGTATAAGCAATCTCAGTCAGACCATACTCTGTTTGTTAAGAAGAAAAAGGATAACTTCATTACTTTATTGTATGTGGACGACATTCTCATTTCCAGTAACGATGATCAAGCAGTTTTCTAATCTGAAGCAACTTTTGGCACAAAATTTCAAGATTAAAGACCTTGTACCACTTTGATATTTCCTTGGACTTGAAATAGCACGATCAAAATCTGGTATTTCAGTGTCTCAAAGGAAATATTGCTTAGAGTTGCTATCTGAAACTGGTCTTCTGGGTTCCAAGCCTATTACCACCCCTATAGATCCTGGTTCTCAATTTAAAAAGGATTCCGGAGAAATCCTAGAAGATGCAACGAGCTATAGAGCTTTTATTGGATAGCTCTTATATCTTACCATACCGAGGCCAGACATCACATACGCAGTTCAAAAACTCAGCCAGTTCCTGTCAGCTCCAACAACAGAACACTTCAAGGCAGCTCAATGTAATGTTCGATACTTGAAGAATAATCTGGAACAAGGTCTTTTCTACTATGCAACATCAGAATTTAGATCGAATGTCTTTGTTGATGCTGACTAGTAGGAGATCTAGACTCTAGAAGGTCAGTTTCTGGGTTTTGTGTGTTCCTTGGAGAATCGTTAATATCATGGAAATCCAAGAAACATACCACAGTGTCAAGGAGTGGTAGAGAAGCTGAATATCGAGTCGCCAATGCCATTTGTGAGCTGCAATGGCTTGCTTTTTTGCTCAAGGATTTGGGGATCGAGACAGTGGGTTCTACAAATCTTTATTGTGATAATAAGTTGACTTTATACATTGCATCTAATCTGTCTTTTCATGAGCGTAAGCACATTGATTTTGATTGTCACATTGTAGGGATAAACTCAAGGTGGGATTTTTTCGGATAATGCATGTTACAGCAGGACATAAAGTTGCACATTTATTCACCAGGACTCTACAACCGGCTTAATTCTCTGTACTTGTTCCGAAGCTTAATATTTTAAGTCTAAATCATCCAACACGATTTACACTTAAAGGGTGCATTAGAGTTAGTTCAACGAATTTTGTTAAAGCTGTTAAAATTTAGTTTAACAGATTTTGTTAAAGCTGTTAATTAGTTTATACAGTTTTATACACAAGTTTTGTATAAGAGTTAACTTTAGCTCACGCAATGCAACATGCAGAAATTTTCCCTCCTTTCTTCACTTTGTTTCTTCTCTGCACCAAGTTCTTTTCTTTTCTATTTTTCTTCTCTTTTCCCAGATTTTCTCGGCCTTTTTCTTGGCACTTTCTCGGCTTTTCTCAGCCTAATATGCATCTCGCCTCCAAACCGTGGAAGAAGATCCATCACGAGCTTCGAATCCCACTAGTCCTTTTCGCTTTCTAGGTTATCAATTACAATCAAGAAAAGTATATTTCTCATCAATTCCTTCCTAATTCTGGCAATGGTTGAATCTTCTTGCTCCTCAAAGCTCTTTGTCTAAGTGTTATCAGAACAGTTCTTTACACCTACTTCAAATTCTAAATACTGATAAAGATTCAAATAGTTATGTCTGATATATCTGTTCTCGCCTTCTATCCACAGAATCATTTTGTACCTTTGATGGTGTCTGTAAGCGAATTCCATATGCAATTTAGTTTTTCCAATGCCTAACTCCCCTGACTAGAAGGCTACACCCTTACCATAGACGACTTTCATCACTCGTTTTCTACTGGCTTGCCATCCTCCCTTCCCCTATTGTTCTGCTGCAACCGTGAAGGTAAATCTGTACTGTGCATCTCAATCTTCTCCTGGGACTCCTTCCACACCATCTTCTCTTGACCCTTCTCGCGTCATTCATCTGATGAACCATTCTTATTCCACCCGAGGGTCACATTCTTTCTTCTCGACCTCGCCTTTAGCTCAAAGTAATCTTTTTCAAAATCTCCAACAGTGTCCCCACATAGAAAGAATTCTAGCTCAGATAATTCCTTCTTCTTTCCTACAAAATTCTCATTTCTGGGGTATGAAAATTCTTCCTTTTCTGCCTTGTCCCTCCATTTTGTCAGACGTTCAACGATACTGTTCCGGGAATTACGGGACAAAAATATTGAATGGGCAAATAAGGCAATTAGCATAAAGAAGTTTACATATTTTTAGGACTCTTGTTAGGAGGTTTCTATGTGTATATATATGTTCCTAAATCCTACGTGAATAATAAGAACAATTGAGTTTCTCTTGGTCTCTTGTAGTACGGTATCAGAGCCTGCGGGTTCTTCGACGACGACAACAACAACAACAACAACAAAAAAGACAACAACGAAAACAACGATGACGCACAATCAAACTAGACCACAATGACCGAACCGAGGGAAGCGGGTGATGCACTCACCGTTCAAAGGAGAACGTTTTCTCCGTATGACTAGAATGCAAGTGATAACCCCGGGAATCTCATCACGCATACGCAACTGCGTAGAGAAAATTATGAAGTAAAGATCACATATGAATACTAGCCAAAATGTTCGAAGTATATAATCTGATCCGTATAAGAAGTTCGGCTTTGTGGATGGATCTATCCCTCAACCGGTAGCTGATTCCACAGACTTGGAAAACTGGTGGACCAACAATTCTTTGTTGGTTTGGTGGATCAAAAATACGATAGAACCAAAACTTCGATCTAGTATTTGTCACAAAGAAGTGGCGAAAGATTTATGGGATTACATTAGACGTCGCTTTTCTCGTGCGAGTGGTGCTAGACTTTACAAGATTCGCACGAAACTTGGAAGTTGAAAGCAACGCGGGCTATCTATCGAAGCATATTTTGGCCGTCTCACAAAAATATGGGACGAGATAGCAAATTTCAAGCCGATAAAGGCATGTCGTTGTGGGAATTGTACCTGCAACATTGCGGCATAATCTGAACGAGAGAGAGAAGTGGATCGAATCTATGATTTTCTCATGGGTTTGGATGAATTTAGTGTATGATGTTTTCTATTCTAATGTTATTGCTCGGGATCCATTACCCTCTTTGGAAGCGGTTTATTCTATGATTGCTCAAGAAGAGGACTCTATTTCCTCTGTTTTGACGCAGGAAAGATTCCGCATATTGCAAGTTTCGCTGTGCAGGCTGATTCCCATCCGAGACCGGTTTCTGCCAATGGGGACAAACGTCTTGTGTGCTCTCATTGCATGAAAAAACGGGCATACAATTGATGGATGCTTCCAAATCATCGGATTTCCAGATTGGTGGGTCGACAATCCAAATCGCGGACTCGGTGCTTCACGCGGACGCGGTGGCAGGGGATCTGGGAGAAGTCGTGGTCAGTCTTTTCCTCCATGTGCAAATGCAGTTCATGCTGCTCTTCCTGGTTCTGCTCCCGCTGCCGTTAATGCTGCTGTTGTTGATGCCGATCGTGCTGCTATTGCTGGGGTGACAACCGAACAATGGGAGACTTTGGTTCGACTACTTAATGCAGGAAAAATAGGGGCCACAGAACAAACGACGGGTAAGACATTTGCTTCTCGATGGATTCTTGATACAGGAGCATTTCGCCATATGACGGGAAATATTACACGACTTACCGATATTCACGATATTTCGGCGTGTCCTATCAATCTTCCTGATGGGAATCAAACATTAGCGACCAAGGAAGGAACAATTATTTTATGTGATGGTTTTCATATGCATCATGTGTTTTATGTTCCTGGTCTTCAATGCCATCTTATATCTATCTCTCAGTTACTTGATGAGTGCAATTGTATTATTCAGTTCACTAACATGTTTTGCATCATTCAGGATCGTACCAAGAAGACGTTGATTGGTGCAGGTGAATTATATGACGGTCTATACTACTTTCGTGGGACAGAGTCTCTGGCGGCAGTGCAGAAGGCTTCGGGATCGATGGTTCTTTGGCATAGACGTTTCGAACATCCCTCCACGGCAGTTTTGAATACTTTTCCGAATGTTATTTTTTCAAACATTTCTGAGTTTAGTAATAAAGGCTGCGAAGTTTGTTATCGCACCAAGCAAACAAGAGATTGTTTTCCAGAGAGTTCTAATAAAGCAGATGCTATTTTTCAACTCGTGCATTTTGATGTTTGGGGACCTTATCGTATTCCGACGTTTGCGGGTGCTCGCTACTTTCTTACTTTTGTTGATGACTTTTCTCGAAGTGTATGGTTATACATGTTGACAACAAAACACGAAGTATCTGATATCATCAAATAGTTTGTCGCATTCATATCACGGCAGTTTGGTAAAAACATTAAACGTTTCCGGAGCGACAACGGGACGGAGTTCATGGCGCTAAAATCTTACTTTGCTCAGGTCGGGATTATTCATGAGACATCATGTATTCATACACCACAGCAGAACGGTCGCGCTAAACGGAAGCATCGACATGTGTTGAATGTTGCTCGTGCACTTCTCTTTCAAGCTAGTGTACCGATCGAGTTTTGGGGTGAATGTATCTTGGCCGCTGCTTATCTCATAAACCGCACGCTATCTACTGTTCTCAAAGGAAAAATGTCATACGAGCTGCTTCATGGTGTTCCGCCACCATTGGAGCATATTCGAGATCTTGGTTGTTTAGCCTACGTTCACAATACACACACGGGAGGAGATAAATTTGCTTCGAGAAGTAACAAATGTGTATTCATGGGATACCCCTTTGGCACCAAAGGCTGGCGTTTTTATGATCTTGATTCTGGGAAATTTCGACTATCACGTGATGCCGTTTTTCTTGAGGATCAATTTCCGTTTCACGATGCTCCAATCACTTTGTCTTCTCCAGCTAAACTTCCTAATGATGATTAGTTTTATGCTACTAGTGATGATCAGATGCTAATTTCACGATCTAAGGAAGCTTCACCTCCGTCATCTTCTATTTTAGCTTCGTCATCGCCTCCATCCGACAACTCAGAGACTCATATTCTCGCCTCAGCTCAGACTTCCAAAGACAGGAGGCCTCTGTCTTTCCCGGCTGTGTTTCGGATCCACCTCTTCTTGGACGTGGTCATCGATCCAAGTTTCCATCCACCCGTCTTCGAGGTTTTGTTCTCAACACAGCCTCAGTTGCAGTCTTCGACCACGCTCTATCCCATCTCCTCTTATGTCTCGTGTGCTGCAGTGACATCTTTGCAGAGAGCATTCCTTGCTGCCGTAAGTGGAGATTTTGAGCCTCAGACGTTCTCAGAGGCTGCTAAACACGCCTGTTGGCATGACGCCATGAAACTTGAGATTCAAGCTCCGCAGAAAAATTCTACCTGGGAATTGGCGTCTTTACCTCCCGGAAAGCGAGCGCTTGGATGTAAATGGGTTTTCCGAATCAAACGAAAATCCGACGGTTCCATCGAACGACACAAAGCTCGCTTGGTCATATTGGGTAATAATATAAAAGAGGGCATTGATTACTCCGAAACATTTGCTCCGGTCACCAAAATGACAACGGTTCGAGTTTTCTTATCGATTGCGGCTTCACGAGGATGGCAAGTTCATCAAATGGACGTGCATAACGCCTTCCTTCACGGCGAATTAGCAGAAGAATTATATATGAAACTACCACCAGGATTCCGAGGACCCGATCCTACAAAAGTGTGTCGCTTGAAGAAATCGTTGTACGGGTTGAAGCAAGCTCCAAGATGTTGGTTCGCCAAGCTCGGAACCGCTTTGAAACGGTATGGTTTTAAACAATCTTGGTCCGATTATTCTCTTTTCTCCTTACAACACGGATGTGAGAGTCTTCACATCTTGGTTTACGTGGATGACTTAATCATTACGGGGACATCCGCGGACATGATATCAACGTTCAAGACATATCTAAGCACGTGTTTTCACATAAAGGATTTGGGTATCTTAAAATACTTTCTCGGCATCGAGGTATCTCGGCATGACTCCGGTTTCTACTTATGCCAATGGAAGTATGCATTGGACATTGTTTCTGAATCGGGTTTACTAGCGGCCAAACCAGCAGAATTTCCCATGGAACAAAATCATCATCTCTCCTCGGCCACAGGCAGCTCATTTCTGATCCGGAAAGCTATAGACGGCTTGTGGGACGGCTCATTTATCTCAATGTCACGCGTCCGGATTTAACATACGTGGTTCATATCCTCTCTCAGTTTATGCAGCAACCAAGACAGGAACATTGGGATGCTGCACTCCGAGTTGTTCAATATATCAAAGGGATTCCCGGACGAGGCATACTTCTACGCAAGGACAACGACCTAACTCTTACGGGTCGGTGTGATTCGGATTGGGCAGCATGCTCCAAAACATGACGCTCGTTAACAGGTTGGTTTGTTCAACTTGGTCATTCACCTATCTCATGGAAGACGAAGAAACAACAAACTGTTTCCCGTTCCTCCGCAGAAGCCGAATATCGTGCGATGGCTGTCACTACTTCTGAGCTTCGATGGTTACGAGGACTTCTTCAATATTTTGGCATCTCACATCCCACACCGATGCGTCTTCAATGTGACAGTGTCTCGGCTTTATACTTGGCGGCCAACCCGGTGTTTCATGAACGCTCGAAGCATATAGAAGTTGACTGTCACTTTGTAAGGGAACAAATTGTTGACGGTAGCTTGCTTCCTTCCTATGTTTCTTCGAAGACTCAGCTCGTGGATCTATTTACCAAGGCACTCGGCAAGGCTAGCTTCGACGAACTTCTCGGCAAGTAGGGTGTTCAAGATTTTCACGCGCCAACTTGAGGGGGTTGTTCCGGGAATTACGGGACAAAAATATTGAATGGGCAAATAAGGCAATTAGCATAAAGAAATTTACATATTTTTAGGATTCTTGTTAGGAGGTTTCTATGTGTATATATATGTTCCTAAATCCTACGTGAATAATAAGAACAATTGAGTTTCTCTTGATCTCTTGTAGCAGATACTTCTCCTTCCTAACCTCATTGCCAACAACGTGACTGCCCTGAATATACAGACTCTCCAGTTACCTTCATGAGCCTCAAGTTTCCACTCGTCAACCTATGGTAGGCCGTGAAAAGCTTCCTTCCACTCTTTCTCAATTCCTCCATACAAAACCCATAATTTGCCTCTGTCTTTTTCCCACAAATCACCTCTCTTTTCAACTATATCTCTCATGAGGCAGTCACCGTGAGGTAGATCAAAGGATATAGGTACCTGCGGAAGCCCACCTAATGAAATGACATCTGGCGTTGATAATCAACAAGTTTTCTCTCCAAGTATCAGAGCCATATCATGGAAAAAAATCGGACGTTAAATTGTCATCAATCCAATATGGTATATGGAGTTTTCGAGAAATTCAAAGACTCTCCGAGTGTTTTTAAATATCTTTTTCTCGATTCAAGGGGGTTTGAGTTACAATATGTGAAGGATTTGGTTCCCTCTGACGTGACATCGAGGGTTCTAGAAAGAGAGAAACAAAATGGGAGTTAGGGTTTGACGAGGAAGAAAAGAGTAATGAGGAGCTAGAGTTTGAAGTCTTATGGGGTCAACACTTAACTTGGAGTGGGCTGGGACTGAATGAAGATGTAGGAAGAAGACATCAAGAAGCTAGGCCAGAAACTCAATCTCGGAAGCCCATCAGAGGTAGCAGAGCCCAAGCCTCGGTTCAACAGTATCTCCAACAGCATTTTTAGCACAATTTCATGTGTTTGTTTTCATGCCAACAAGGAATAAAATTGGATATACAAACAACCAAAATCATTGGTAGAAATGGAAGAATTACATGTTATGCAACCTTGATGTTTAAGTTGTGTTTTAATATAAATATGTATGCAAAACCTAATGCAATATCTGAGTATTATAACACAAGAATTTTTATGCACTTTGTTAACCTAAAAGACACAAATCTTGGATCAAATACAAAGGGTTGTTCGTATATTTCATTTTGCTTGCACAAATACTAAAATGGTGAGGGCCATGATGAGTAACTTTAGTCTTGCTTTAGGCCATTAAAAACAACATATGGTATCAGAGCATAATGGTTTGGGGACAAGCCGAGCAGCGTCACAAGAGGCATAAGTTTGAGCATTAAGGAACCAACACAAGCAGCACAAACACAAAGCACAAAATAGCACAAGGATAACTATAGCAGGTAACAAAACATACATTTGAATCTGTGATACTAGTAACATGGATAGGTTACAGAACTCTCCATCTATTCCTGTCTTTAAAGGAAAAAATTACAAGATGTGGGTGATTAAGATCAAACCCACAATAAGAGGTAAAGGGTTTTGGAAAGTGATGACAGAGGGAATTTCAAAGTGCCATGATGTTAAGGAGTTGCCTACTGAAGAAGGGAAAATGATTCTGGCTGAGTGGGATGAGTTAGACGCCAAGGATCAGAGGGCTTTGGAGTTGATATATCATGCGGTCACTAAGAAATTTTCAGTGCCCATCTTTTCCACCTGTGGAACTTCCAAAGCGGCATGGGATCTGCTGAAGGAGAAATTTCAAGGTGATCCTAAAGTAGATCGAATCAAGCTGCAGAGGCTAAGAGCCTCCTTTTACAACATGAGACGGACGGAAAAAGAAAGGATTAAAGACTATGCAAACAAAATCACTGAGCTTAGAAATGAAATCGGGGCTTATAGAGCTAGAATGGAAGAATATGAGTTGGTATCTAAGATATTATACTCCTTACAGATGAGATTTGACCCATATGTAGGGGTTCTAGAACAAACAAAGGACCTAGAAACCCTAATTTTTGGGTGAACTTGTCATAGCACTGGAATCACAAGAGTCTAGACTTGATGACCGAGATGGTACAGGTCTAGAGGGAGCTTTCTACACAAAGTATAAAGGCACAAGGATAGGGTAGAGAATGGATTCTGTGAAGAAGTTCTTTGGTTGTACAAATCACAAACCAAAAGTCAAGAAGTGGTGCAATGTTTGCAAAATGGATAACCATGTAGAAACTCGATGTTATTTCAGAAACAAAACAGAAAAACCCGAAGGATCTAGAAACTCAATGTTTGCAAAATGGATAACCATATGACTCAAGAGGAAGGTTTCTTTATCACTCTGGATAGAGATTTTAAAATAGCTATCAGAGTTGGTAATGGGGCTACGTTGGATACAACAGGAAAAGGAAATTTCGAAGTGATGATCAAGATATACAGGAGAACCATTCGAGATGTGTTCTTAGTTCTTGGCCTGAGTAAAAATTTATTAAGTGTTCCACAAATGGTTAAAAATGGATACAATGTGATTTTTACAGAGGATACGTGCAAAATCAGATACAAGAATGGAAGCAAAGTAGTTGAGGTTCCTATGATTACTAAAGTCTATTCTATGAAGTGGAAAATTAGCTAAAGACTGAGCAATGACAATTAAGGAGGATGATTTATCAGATCTGTGGCATAGAAGGTTTGGTCACTCTGGTTTGCATAATGTGCATATAATGCAGAATCAGGAAATGGTCAAAGGTCCACCTAAGTTTAATGTAGCAAAGCATGTATGTGAAGCCTGCATGAAGGGGAAATAGAACAGGGATGAATTTCTTAAAGTTTCAGAAGCAAAATCGAAGGGAATTCTGGAATTGGTTCACACAGATCTCTTAGGACCAATGCAAACCCCTTCCTTGGATGGCAACGTGTATTTGCTGACTTTTACTGATGACTATTCTCATATGCTTTGGGTATATTTTCTAAGGTTGAAGTCAAATACATTTGTTACTTTCAAGAAGTTTAAAACATTCGTTGAGACACAAACCGAGAAGAAGATAAAGAAAATGAGGTCTGATAGGGGATTGGAGTTTAATTCAAAGGCACTTACAGAATTTCTAGAGGAAAATCGAATTCAAAAATAGCTAATAATGGCCTATTCTCCTCAACAAAATGGAGTTGTTGAGAGTAGAAATGGGAAGAAACATGTTAAACGGTAAGGAAATGCCGAATAAATTATGGACAGAGGAAGTGCTTATAGCTTGTTATATTTAGAGTAGGCTGCCTACACGAGCCTTGGAAAACAAGACACCACTTGAGATTTGGAGTGGTCACAAACCATCAGTTGGACACCTTAAAGTATTTAGATATCTATGCCATGTGCTAATAGCAACACAATATAGGAGAAAATTGGATGAGAAGTCTAAAAAAGGAATTTTTGGGGGATATAGCAGTATGAGCAAGGGATTCAGAATATAAAATTGAGTACACACAAGGTAGAGGTGGCTAGAGATGTGTTTGAAGAGAATAAGGGTTGGAATTGGGAGACTCAGACAAAAACTCAAAGATTGTCTGTGACCTCTAATTACATCCCTACAAGAATATTACAGAGGGAAGAAACACAACATAATCCAAACACACCACGGCAGACTAGTTTAGGAGGGAGTGGAAGACAACATTCCCCTCCATTCTGTCTTGTAACTTTCAATTTGAGTGGTACTCAAGGAAATGGTGAAAGCAGTAGAAGAATGAGAGGGAGTAGCAGTGATTCCTCAAGAGATGTACACAGATACAGAAGACTCAGGGACCTATATGACAATATAGAAATACAGAATGAAGAATCAAATGACACGAGTAAGAGTTGTTATTTATCAGCGGAGGAACCAACCATGTTTGAGGAAGTAGTAGTTGAAAAAGAATGGAGATGCTATGGATGCAGAAATGGAGATGATAAACAAGAATGAGACCTGGGAACTTGGTGACCCTCCAAAGATTCAGAAGATCATAAGCGTAAAGTGGATCTACAAAGTGAAAACAGATGAAAATGGACAGATATTGAAATTGAAGGCTAGGCTGGTTGCACGAGGGTTTACACAAACTCATGGACTCGATTATGGGGAGACTTTTACCCATGTATCTAGACACGACACTATCAGATTCCTAATTGCACTTATAGTACAGAAGAGATGGAGCCTATATCAAATGGATGTGAAATCCGCATTTCTAAATTGGGAGATCACTGAGGAAGCTTATATTGAGCTGCCCCCAGACTACGTGATTGAGGGAGCTAGGGATAAGGTTCTAAAGTTAAAAAAGACATTGTATGAGCTCAAGCAGGCACCAAGGGCCTGATACAATAGGATTGATCCATTTTTTATTGAGGAAGGATTCAAAAGAAGTGATTGTGATGCAGCAATGTATTTGTATATCACAAAAGGAGAAATTGTGGTGATTTGTCTCTATGTAGATGACATTATCATCACAGGAAGTGATGAAAAGTTAATTTAGTTTTTTTAAGACAGATTAAGCAGTACATTTGAAATGAGTGACTTTGGGAGATTCAAATACTTTCTGGGGTTTGAAGTTCATTATAATCAGAAAGAAATTTTTCTTGGACAAGCCAAGTACGCTCCAGAATTGCTGAACAAATATATGATGAAGGATTCCAAGAAGGTGAGAACACCGATGCGTATTCAAAGTTAAACAATTATTAACCTAAACTATCCGCAAGTGCACGGCACGTATGTAGTACTCTAGGTGTCGATCCCACAGGGACTACGCAACACAACGTAAACTCAAACTACGAATCAAACTTGCAAACGAACGAATATTGGTTTTAAGATTAAAATACTAAAAACAAATAAACTACGATTTCTTAATAGTGATACAAATGTTGTAGGAATCCGGTTTCACAACAAGACTACCGAAACCAACAATCAACATATCTAATCATGCAATCCTGATCAAGTTATCTAAGGGAGATGATCCTAATATGAATTCTACCCTCTCTCAAGGCATAGACACGTGATCTAGTCAAGTTATCCCCTACTTTCGTGGCTGAAACCTTAAGCTAAACCCATAAGATCTGTGATTCATTCATTTTACCCTTAACCAATGCTCCCCTACTTTCGTGGCCTAACCACGATTGTTCTAAACCTGATTATCTGGAATTAGAATTCTCCTTTTGGTCCTTCTCCTAAGTTCCTAAAACATGTATCTACATAACCATCGCAAACACAAGTCAATGAAGCACTCAGATAAA
>CM071866.1:38967708-38980842 GCA_036759665.1 Gynandropsis gynandra
AACGAAATATTGATTTTACGAATGAGATAGTAAAAACAATAAACTAACGAGTTCTTAAAAGTGAGACAAACGTTGTAGGAATCCGGTTTCACAACAAGACTACCGAAACCAACAATCAACCTATCTAATCATGCAATCCCGATCAAGTTATCTAAGGCAGACGATCCTAATATGATATCTACCCTCTCTCAAGGTATAGACACGTGATCTAGTCAAGTTATCCCCTACTTTCGTGGCTGAAACCTTAAGCTAAACCCATAAGATCTGTGATTCATTCATTTTACCCTTAACCAATGCTCCCCTACTTTCGTGGCCTAACCACGATTGTTCTAAACCTGATTATCTGGAATTAGAATTCTCCTTTTGGTCCTTCTCCTAAGTTCCTAAAACATGCATCTACATAACCATCGCAAATACAAGTCAATGAAGCACTCAGATAAAGAAAATAGAAACGAAAACGGGAAATTGCATTCAAAGATAAATTAAAGTGGTTCTGGAATAGCCAAGGGCTAATCCCTTCTCTTAGAACAAAACGACTACTCGCTCATGCGTTCAAAAGCAAACAACATAATCGAAGTAGAATGTCTAAAGAACATAAAAACCAAACGAAACCGAAGTCTTGAATTGATCGCCAATGCCCCTTGAATGTCTCCTCCGCAAGAACTCACGAACAGCTCTCCTCTTTTCTCTCTTTCTCCAACTCTCTCTCTACAACTCTCTCTCTCTCTCTAACGGCTGTGTTTTTCCTCTCCAAACTTAAGTGAACGAACACTAGCTCTCCTCCTTGTATTTTCTCTTTTCTTTCTTTCATTTTCTCCTCTTTTTCCTCTTTGGTCGTTCACTTCCTTTCCTTTTCTTTCCTCTTTGTTGGAACTTGCTGTTTATGTGAGTTGCCCATTCTTTGCATTGATTTCTATTCTTGAGTAAGTGAGCACGTTTCCATTCTATTTTCCAGCCATATAACTCTCATTCCTCTTCTCTAACAACATTTCCTTTTTGTGTAGGCAACTAACCACTTTCTTTTCCTCTTTCCCGCAAGTTTCCTTTTTTTGTTTCTGCAAGTGATGGACGCGACCTGCGTGGGCTAGAGTGTGTGCCTCGCGCGGGCTCCCTTGCTGGTGCTGGATTCGCTCGGGCTGATGCACAGCCCGAGCTGTGTTGTTTCTGCTGGAACAAGTGCCCCGCACGGCTAAGGTGTGCCCCGCGCGGGCTGAGGAGCACCATGAAGACCCATGCATGCTGAGGGGTGCCCCGACCCCTGCTGAGTTTGCTGGAGGTTGTAGCCCGCACTGGCTAGGTGAATGCCCCGCGTGGGCTGTGTTAGTCCTTGCCGATACTTGTCCCCTTTGCTCCGTTATGATCCTCGATGTTAGTTCTTTCTCCTATGTACGTCCTTTAGCTCCATTATGAACCAAATACGCATTAAAACCTGTAAGAACACGAAAACACGAAGACGAGTAAAACAGATACAAAATCATACGTAAACATCGCATCTATATCGTAAACATCTCTAAAATCGTACAAGAAATATGTATGAAAATGAAACGATCAACACCTCTAACACCTCATGGGAAGAATCTGGAAGATGAAAATCTACTATCTGAGTCTTCTAAGTACAAAAGTATGATTGGAAGGCTTTTGTACTTAGCTGCCACTAGACCAGACTTGGCATTTGCAGCTTCCTATCTATCTAGGAGCAATGCAAATCCAATTGAAAGGAGCATACAGGAGGTTAAAAGGGTTCTGAGTTATGTCAGTGGTACAATTGATTATGGTTTATTATTTGAGAGGGTTGAGAACCCTGAATTAGTTGGATATTTGGACTTTAACCTAACTAGTAGCAAGACAGATGCTAGATGTACCACAGGTTATTGTTTCACAATTGGTACTGCAATTTTTAGTTGGGGTACACAGAAGAAAGGAACCATTGCTCAATTTACAGCTGAGACTGAGTACACGGTCCTATGGGCAACCACAAACCATGCGGTGTGGTTGAAAAGGTTGTTCGGTGAACTAGGGTTTAACCTGCATGATAGAGTTTCTATCCATTGTGATAATACATCAGGTATTGCAATTGGACGCAACCCTATTGACCATAAAAGAACTAAACACATCCTAATTAAATACCACGTTATCCAGGAAGCAGAGAAAGATGGAACCATAAAACTTAAATACATACCCGGAGAATTGCAGTTAGCCGATATTCTGACCAAGCCGCTCGGCACCGTGAGGTTTGAGGAGCTGAGGGGTTTTATCGGGGTCACGCCAGAGAAAACCAAGAGGGAGACTGAAGGATTTGGTCCCTCCGATGTGACATCGAGGGTTCTAGAAAGAGAGAAACAGAATGGGAGTTAGGGTTTGACGAGGAAGAAGAGAGTAATGAGGAGCTGGAGTTTGAAGTCTTATCGGGTCAACGCTTAACTTGGAGTGGGGCGGGCCTGAATGAAGATGTAGGCTGAAGACATCAAGAAGTTGGGCCAGAAACTCGATCTCGGAAGCACATCAGAGGTAGCAGAGCCCAAACCTCGGTTCAACAGTATCTCCAACAGCATTTTCAGTATAATTTCATGTGTCCATTTTATGCCAACAAGGAATAAAATTGGTTATACAAACAACCAAAATCATGGGTAGAAATGGAAGAATTACATGTTATGCAACCTTGATGTTTGAGATTGTATTTTAATATAAATATGTATGTAAAACCTAATGCAATATATTAGAGTATTATTCACAAGAACATAAGAATTTTTCTGCACTTTGTTAACCTAAAAGACACAAATCTTGGATCAAATACAAAGCGTTGTTTGTATATTTCATTTTGCTTACACAAATACTAAAATGGTGAAGACCATGATGAACAACCTTAGTCTTGTTCTCAACTATAAAAAACAACAATATATAATTCATTAGACCCATCGTTCGTTACTTGATGCGTAAAACAACAATATATAATTCAGTAACCACTAGAGCATCTGCATAAAATTATTTCATTCATTAGACCCATCGTTTGTTACTTGATGCAACCCTTGCGACCCATGGGACATATGCGAGCCATGCGACTCTATTGACCCATCGACTTATGCAACCATGCGACTTATCCGACCGTGTGACTTATACGATCGTGCGACTTATGCATCTCTTGCGACTCTTGCGACCCATGTCGACTATCGATGGAAATTAACTCAAATGAAATTTTTCACTAAATATTACTTACTTGGTGGAACTTTATCAGGAGCAACGACTGCAGTAACCTTTCCTGAAATGTATTCAGTTAGAGGAATGGTGGCGGCAGATGTGATATTTTCAACTAGTATCTAAATGTTTGCCAAATCCTCTTCTGAGCCATTTCCTGGGTCATTTTCAGCGTCTGACTCAACCCCCTCTTTTCTTGACACTGGATATGGACGTCGAAGGAATTCAAAATCATCATATCTAACAGTGTCGGAAGATTGGTTTGCGATGCTCGCATCTTTCTCGGCAGATTTTGATTTTGCCTTTTCAGCACCTTGGGATTTGCCGCCTTTGCTTTTGGATTAGGCAAATGAAACTCGACATCCCTTAGAAGATCTCTTACGGTGTTGATGATTCTTTTCTCTGACTCTTTATTTCCTTCATTAATTTCTGCTCCAGAGTCAAACAGACTGCAGCTTCTTCTCCTTCAGCTTCATCCTCACCTTCTCTTTCAACTTCAACTTCAGCATCACCATCTCTTTCTCATCAGCTTCAGCAACACCTACCCTTCCTTCATCTTCTTCATCTTCAATCTCTATTCGCCCACGCTCTTTTTCCTCTTAGTCCCCTTCCCTTTCCATTTCCCTTTCCAATTTTTCATTCTTTGAATCACCAAGAACTATTTTTCGTGTCAGCTGTTCCTGCTTACAAATGTCCTCCCAACAAATACCCTTTGGATTTCTACGAAGATGTTCCATCTATATCTGAACATCGGGATCTTGGCATCCCTCATAATCGTCCAGATCAAAAAGTAAAGCTTTCTCTTCGTATTCAACAAGAAGAATACTTCAAATATCCTTAAGAACAAAAAATAACCATTATTACCCTCTGTGTAATTGTTACCCTTGTGATCCTTTTGTAATTGTTACCTTAGAATCTTCTATCAGCCTTATCACATCTACATACTTCAGGTTAATACTGGATTTAACCATCTTCTTGCACATTCTTGGGCATGATGGATCTGCATCCATAACATCAACATACCATCCTTTTCGCCCAAACTAAGGATAGTTTCGAATGGAAGTAACTGAAACATTAAAACAAAATGATAAGAATGCAAAAAGTACAAAAACATTCAAGTTATTCGAATAATATATACAACCTACCATTAGTGGGATCATGAAACCGCCATAATACCATTATTGTTTCGGTGATTCCCCGCTAATGCTTGCGGCAATCTTCTCAAATGTGTAACGCCCCCAAGGAAAGCCTTCACAAAATTCCAAGTCATCAACCATGTCAATGAGATCATGGTTGATAGAGTTGTCTGATGAAGGCTTGTGAGCCATAACTTGCGCCAACAACATCAAAGTTGCCAACCTCGTCCAGTAGTTGGAATTCTTCGTCTTCACAAGCTTTTCAAATATTTGTGCGGGGGTCACATTTCCACGACCGAAATTCTTCCGCCTGAATGTATCACCCCTTTTGGACTCCCATCCTTTGGGATATGGTCCGCATTTCAATCTGGAAATTAGTGCGTGCTCCGTTATAGAGTACCGGATGGGAACACCTTTAAGACGAACAACAACTCCTTCTTATCTCGTACAATCATGAAGTGATTTAGGAGGATAGACATTTGAACCTTCGTCAATGTGGAGTCACATTGGAAATGGAATAAATGCATGTGACTCCTAATCGAAGTAATGCAACTCGTATTCATCTAAGATTCCTCTCAGCTTTGTTATTTTCACGTGAGGATAACACTTGGTGGTGATCTTTGGCATTCTGTCCATGTGCTTGAATTCATACATAAACTTCGGTTTTGGCGCCACCTGCAAATTAACCATTTAATTAAGAATACATTATACTTCTACCGACTCAAGCGAACCATGCGACTCAACCGACCCATGCAACTTAACCGGTCCATGCGACTCAAACGTCCCTCGGACCCTCTACGACACTCAACCGACTCACTGAGACTCAAGCGACCCATATAACCCAAACGATCCTTGTGACCCCCTGTGACGCTCAAGCGACCATTGCGACCCAAACCGACTCACTGAGACAACCGACCCTTGCGACTCAACCGACTCACTGAGACTCAACAGACTCACTGACACTCACACCAATTTCAAATTAATAAAACCGTTTTGCAACTCGAAAATCTGCAAACCTTAGAAATCGATCTACTTACACTTATTGACGCCGTTGAAGATTGACTTGTGCTCTCTTCTTCACTGTTGTTGCTGATTCTAGCCATTTCCTTCTTGTCAACTTCAAATCGATCCCTCTCAAGTTCGAAATCACTTATTCTTTCTTGCTCTAAACTTTGAAACAGATTTTCACGTCGGAAAATTGTTCGTCTTTCTTGCTTTTGACACGGTTTGACAATTTTTCATGTCGAAAAACTGTAGAACGTGTGTTTTTTCACGTTTGAAAATTGAGGACAAATTTGTCTTTTCTTCAGTTTTTTTCTCATTTAATAATTATTTTCACAAAGGTATTTTTGATGCACTTTAGCCCTACGAGAGTATATCTGATATTCCGCCTATATATACACTAAATCGAATGAAAACAGCGATTAGAAGGAAAAAATTGCTATAAATATAAATACAGTGTTAAAAAGAATTCTTATCTCTCTACTAAATCGCAGCATGAAGAAGTTCATAATAGTTCTGATCATGTGTTTCATATTCTTCTCCTCTGAAATGGCTAATGTTGGAGAAGCTGTTTCTGATAACTTGGGAGTTAAGGTATCGAAAGAGTTTGGGGACAATAAGAATGCAAAGCTTACGATGACTTTGTTTCCTCTTAGGTACTTGACTACTGGTCCGAGCCCTCGAGGCATCGGTCACTAATTTTGTATTTGTATATTTCTAAATAATCGATTATAATGTTATAGAATGCAATAAAGATGTAGAATTGGTCTGGTTATATACATTGTAATGCTTTGATGAATATATTGCCTTATTTCAAAAGTGATGCTTCACTAAATAGTTCATACTTCATAAGTATTATTGTTGAACTCTTCGTATAAATCTAATTTTGGTAATTAAAAAAATGAGAGGGATTGAAACTCTTAACTTTTACATCAAGAAACCTAAAATCCTATGGTGAAGTGTTATGAATGTGATGAACATTGGACGAAAGTCTTGTTAATTTGCTCAATGTCTCCCGAGCCGACACGGTCCTAGGATGATCCTCGCCAGAAATCGACGTACGAATAAAGATGGCTTTTTTATCAGATCATCGGTTATGTTGAACTGGCCGCCACGTAACATCAATTTGGCTCGGGTCTCCAACACAGTGGCCCAAGCCAATGCCAGTTCTTGCCACAGAACGGGATTTATCTGCGCGTTCGTCTATAGAGGTCTCCAGTAGAGTGAATTATCGAGCCCTTTTTCAATCGGCAGACAATCAACCTTAAACCACGAAACCTATGGGCTGATGAGCACTACTCCAAGCTCCTCAGCCAGTTTTACGTAGGGTTGATTTAGGTGCGGAAACGTGTTTTATCAACCCGATTATAGATCTAGTCATGTTTAACGAATAGTTTTTCGGGGTTTCAACGATGAACAAATTAAGAAACGTTTCCGTAATACCTTTTCATTGAACGTACGATAGTTGGATGCAAGACTTGATAATGCAAGCCCTCTACGCGTATCCACGCCGAGATCGGATCTGCTTTGATGCGGAATTCGGGAAGAATGAAAACCACGCCGAGTCGGATCTGCTTTGATGCGGAATTCGGGAAGAATGAAAAAACTGTTTTTCGTTCTTCGTTTTCTT
This sequence comes from Gynandropsis gynandra, assembly GCA_036759665.1. Lineage (NCBI taxonomy): Eukaryota > Viridiplantae > Streptophyta > Magnoliopsida > Brassicales > Cleomaceae > Gynandropsis > Gynandropsis gynandra. The sequence goes on from CM071866.1 coordinate 38,974,669, forward strand.
TTCTTTCTGACGGCTATTAGGGTTTAGATTTTGTGATTCTGAAATCTGATAATGAAAACTCGTTTTTCATTTATTTATAATTATTAACTTTTAATAATTACGACTTAAACCCAAACTATTCAAAATATTACATAAATGGCATAATACTTTCAATCTCCCACTTGCCTTTACGTAATATCTCATATAGTCAAAGTACATGTATCTCCATACACATACTTGCCCGTACATCTTTTGTACTATCCCCAAAAGAAAACAAATACAATTATATTCTTTGGTGTTGCGGATGAATATAACTGTATTCCACACTGATTGTCTAATAATCACAAGCAGATGCCGAGACACTCGTATGCGTGTGACCTCGTAGGTTCATCCCTAAACTGGTAGTCAATTAGTTTTACTAATTAACTAATCGAGGTTGGCGTCTAGCAACACTCCTCAACGACCAGATAGTGTGAAGTAACATCCTTACTCTGTAGAACCATGATAAAAGGACAATATTATTATTTCCCTCCGTCTTTACAGCTCCGGATAATCCTAGGACATGGTCTAACTGTCAAGTCCTAATAGATTATCAACTATGTTTCATGCCTAACATAACTGACTGGTGAATGATCGCAAGAAACTCTTTTCTTCTCTCATTCAAATGCCCTAGTCAAGGTCTTTTCAGTCATTATGTTGCTGACAACATAGAGCTCCAACTCTTTACCTAGAGTTGACGGATTCCATCTTGGTCAATCACTAACTGCATAAGCATCTAATCATTCCCAATATCCTTTCAACTTACTTCCCAAGACATAAGGTGTCCAGAATCAGAGAATGGTAGATAACTTGTCAGTTACCATGTTGATCTCAGGTCTAAGGAAATCATAATATTCTAATCCTTTTAGAGAAATTCCTATTGACAGTTCAAAGGTAATCCCTTTGGGTCTGTTCAATGATCACATCTCTATGTGCATCACCCATACATGTGATTTAGTAAAAGAGATCTACTAATTTCTATCAAATAGAAACCATCACATCCATGTTGATCTATCCGGATTACTAACGTCCAATTAGTTATCCTATGATCAAGAACGATTTAGATTAAGTTTTTACCAAAACTTGACTCTCTTTATCATGATCTCTATCATGATGACAAGTTTCTAAACTTAATCATGGACTCTATCATACTAGCTATGAAAATATATACACATTTATATCTTATGCAAATATCATCAAAATGATAAAAGAATGCCATTTTATTTATTTCATAAGTGTTCAAAATACAAGACATAAAAATAGCTCTTAGATAGTTACAACAGTTGTACTATTCCTAGAACTAATTCCAGCATGCCATATTTTTCAATCCAATCTTCAACTTATGCTTGTCAAACTCATTTGAACCAAGCGCCTTTGTGAGTGGATCTGCTGCATTTTCTTTTCCTTCTACCTTCTGGATTTGAACGTCCCCACGCTCAATGATTTCCCTTATCATATGGTATTTCCGCAGAACATGCTTTGATCTTTTATGAGATCTTGGTTCGTTCGCCTGGGCTATTGCCCCGGTATTATCACATAATAAAGGAACTGGTTCCTTTATCGAAGGCACCACACCAAGTTCAGTTATGAACTTTCTCATTCAGACCGCTTCCTTAGCAGCTTCGCAAGCCGCTATGTATTCCGCTTCGGTAACCGAATCAGCTACAGTAGCTTGTTTGGAAATTTTTCAACACACTGCACCCCCATTGAGGAAAAAGACATACCCCGATGTCGATCTGCTATTATCCTTATCGGACATAAAGCTGGCATCCGTGAACCCTTCTAACTCCAAGTTAGAATCCCATAAACGAGGAATTGGTCTCTAGTCCTTCTCAAGTACTTGAGAATGGTTTTCACCAATTTCCAATGTTCCTCACCGGGATCTGCCTGATACCGACTCGCTACACTTAGCGCGAAGGCTACATCAGGCCTCATACATGTCATGGAATACATGATGGCTCCCACTGCGCTAGCGTATAGGATCCTACTCATGCATTCTCTCTCTTCTTGAGTCTAAGGACAATTCTCTTTGGAGAGAGTAATTTCAGTGTCTATTGGTAGATAGCCTCTCTTGGAATTTTCCATGTTACACCTCTTCATGATGGTATCAATGTACTAGGACTGCGATAGTCCAAGCAACCTCCTTGATCTATCTCTATAGATCTTTATTCCCAGAATATAGGTTGCTTCTCCCAGATCTTTCATGGAGAATTGTTCGGATAACCAGAACTTTGTCTCTTGCAACGCCGGAATGTCATTCCCTATGAGCAATATGTCATCCACATAAAGCACAAGGAAGACAACCGCGCTCCCACTAAACTTCTTGTACACACAAGGCTCTTCTTCGCATCTAACAAAGTTGAACTCTTCAACTACCTTGTTAAAGCGAATGTTCCAAGTTCGAGAAGCTTGCTTGAGTCCATAAATGGACCTCTGAAGCTTGCATACCATATAACTTTGAGTTGGCGACGTGAAACCCTCAGGTTGAGTCAGGAAAACTTCTTCATGGAGCTCTCCGTTAAGGAAAGCTGTTTTCACGTCCATCTGCTAAATCTCATAGTCATGGAATGCCGCTATCGCAAGCAGAATCCGAATGGATTTGAGCATTGCCACAGGGGAGAACGTTTCTTCATATTCAATCCCTTCTCATTGACTATACCCATTGGCAACTAGACGAGCTTTATAGGTCTCTACCTGCCCGTCTGCTCCAATCTTTCTCTTGTAAACCCATTTACAACCTATCGGTCTGGAAGCCTGTGAAGATTCAACCAAAGTCCAAACTTTGTTGATCCTCATAGATTCCATTTCGGATTCCATGGCTTTCCACCATTTTTCAGAATCTGGGCCTTGCATAGCCTCTTGGAAAGTCAATGGGTCGTCATCTCTATGACCGACCACGTCCTCTTGCACCATCAGATTAAGTCTGTCAGGTGCACATCGAGAACGTGTTGACCTTCTCAAGAAAGCCTGTGTAGCAGGTTCAACCTGCACTGGGATATCATGTTGGGCTTGTTCCTGAACAAGTTCTTGAACTTGTTCCTGAACGGGCACTGTCACATCAACATTTGAAGATGAGGCGTTGGAGCCTAACAACATATCTCCCAGCCAAGATTGCTCATTTGACATCTCATGTCTATGAGCTTGCGTTGGTTCGTCGAGTTCTTGAGTCTCGTCAAGAACTACTTCCCCACCATGAATTCCTTCATCAAGGAATTCCCTTTCAAGAAAGGTTGCCATTCTGGCCACAAACACTTTGTGCTCAGACGGGTGGTAGAAATAATATCCCATAGTTTCCTTGGGATAACCTATGAACCTACACCTGTCAGACCTAGCATCACGCTTGTCTGGCTGAAGTCTCTTAACGAAGGCCGGACACCCCCAAACCTTGATGTGTCTCAGGTTTGGCTTACATCCTTTCCATATCTCATATTGTGTCTTTGAGACTGCTTTGGTGGGAACTTTGTTTAGCAGATAGGCAGCTGTTTCTAAAGCATAGCCCCATAAGTTCATTGGAAGATCAGTGAACCCCATCATGGATCTCACCATATCTAATAAGGTTCGATTTCTCTGTTCGGATACATCATTATGTTGTGGTGTTTCGGGAGAAGTCAACTGAGACAAAATCTCATTTTGCCTTAGATAATCGACAAATTCATGACTAAGATATTCACCGCCCCGGTCAGATCTCAACACCTTGATACTCTTTTCGGTTTTTTTCTCCACTTCACTGCGGAATCTCTTGAACATTTCGAAAGATTCGGATTTGTGTTTCATCAAGAATACAAATCCATATCTCGACATATCATCAGTGAACAAGATGAAGTACGAATATCCACCCCTGGCTTGAACCCTCATAGGTCCACATACATCGGTATGTATCAGTCCTAGGAGTTCTGTAGCTCTCTCTCCAGTTCCACTAAACGGAGATTTGGTCATCTTACTAGTGAGACAGGACTCACAAGTTGCATAAGATTCATAATCGAAATGGCTCAAAAGACCATCTTTATGCAACCTGTTTATCCTCTTCTCACCGATATGACCAAGTCTACAATGCCAAAGGTACATCTGTCTTTGACGATCATCTACCTTTATCTTATGGCCCGAAACATGCATGTTAATTTGTTCTACATTAACATCAGGTAAGATATAAACCATTCACACGCAAATCATCACCATGATAAATAGAGCAAATGTTATTACTAAAAACTGTTCGAAATCCACGTCTATCAAGCATAGAAATAGAAATTATGTTCGAAACAAATTTAGGAACATAATAACATCGTCTAACAACAAGGTCTTGCCCGTAAGCACAACAAGGGAAATTGATCCTAGGGCTAGAGCAGCAACACTTACGCCATTTCCAACCTTCAGACTGAACTCTCCCTTCCTGAACCTCCTACTGATCCTCAACCCCTGCAATATATTGCAGACGTTAAAACTGCTACCAGTATCCAATACCCATCTAGATGAATCATTAGTTAAGGAAATCATGAAAACATTTTCCATGAGAATCTTACCTGGCTTCTTACCCTTCAGAGACTGCAGGTATTCTTTGCAGTTCCTCTTCCAATGCCCCTTCTTCTTGCAGAAGAAGCACTCAGCATCAGCTTGGTCAGATTTGCCCCTTTTGCCCTGATGTGCGTAAACTCAAGTAATAAATTACCTAGACTAACATTTCCGCAAGAATACGGATCGTGTAGCAACTAGGGTCAAACACAAGGAATTGATGCGACTTATAAGCTATTAGACTAATGAATAAGACGTGATGAATCAAATAGTGATGGAATGCAAATGCAAATGCAAACTAACTAAACTAAACTAGTGATAGGGATAACTCAGCGACAAATCACCATAGGTATCAAGAGTTGCACAACGATGTTACGAAGTTCTAACGGGATAATTGGTCTTAGATACTATCATGAGTTCAGGGAATTCAAGCTCTCCTATAGGAACTGACTGGCGTAGACTTGTCCACTATCTAGCATGCATATACCAATGTATCCATTGCGCATCTTACATGGATAGACCATAAGCCCCCTGGTTGTCAGGTCGTTTCTTAAGCATATTAAACAAGTTGATTTTAATATGGCTCTATATCACATAGTCACCTGGTAGTCAGGTCGTTCCTATTGATATAGTTGAGTTCATCCTTCAGTTCATGGTCGGATATCAATTAAGTTTATGTCCCCAGGGTAGTCCAGACGTTTACAAAAACTAATTGAACTACATGCCTCCTGGTAGTCAAGTTGTACCATGTAAACAAGAATCTATTCAAAACGTTTACGATGAAGGAAAAGCCTAACGATAAACAATTTATTGTTTAAGAACTCAATTATTAATTATTTAAAATTAAAATTCTTTTAATTTTAATCTTAATTTCGTTTCCGGGGTTAGATTGCCGTAATCTCTCGTGTTTCTCCTCATGTCTTCGTTTCCTACACAAAACACGAAATGTAGATGAAGTCCTCGAATAAACTCGATAAATGAATGAAATCTAATAAATCTAATCAAAACTATACCTAATAATGACATAAAACTACAACGGATTACGTGTTATCATGCCCTTAGGTATGGTCACACCACCCTTGGGCCCATGGAGCTCTTCTTGGGCTTTTTGTTGCCCTTGCCCTTCTTGGAAGAAGAGTCGACCATCATTACGGCACTAAGTCCCTTAGACGTCTCGGATATTGACTGACTTTCATAGTCAATTAGTTGGTTCAGCAACTCATGCAGATCCACTACCATCTTGTTCATGTTAAAGTTAACAATGAACGGAGAGAACGTCTCAGACAATGACTGTAAGATCAGATCTTGAGATAACTCTTTGCCCAGTGTGCACCCCAGCTTCACAAGCTGTTCAATAAGACTAATCATCTTTTGAACATGGGGTTCAACCAGAGAGTTCACAGTCAATCTAGACTTAAACAGAGTCTTCTAGAATCGATATATTGTCGTTCTGCTCTGTGCACCATACATCTTCTTAAGATGCGCAATGATAGCAACAGGATCCATATCCTCATGCTGGTGCTGGAGTTCTGAACTCATTGAGGCTAGGATGATACACTTTGCAGTGTCAAGGTCATCCTTTTGCTTTGTCCAAGCTAGCAAGGCATCCTCATCGTCATCAGCAGGTTCCTTGATAGGGTTCTCGATCGA
>CM071866.1:38981604-38997744 GCA_036759665.1 Gynandropsis gynandra
TGACCCCCCCCCTCGCCCGCCAATTCTCGCCGCAACTGCTCAAGACCCTTTCGCTAACGAATCGCCTCTCGCCGCTCTGGCGCACGACCTTCGCGACGGCCTTCGCGAGTTCTCCCTCGCCCGCGCGACACGAATGTCGCGATAGGCGAACGAAACCACCGCGCGTCGTCTAGTCAGTGCCGCCTCGGTCCTGGACACGCCCTTGCCGCACGTCGCCCAGCCACACGTCGCCCAGTCGCCGCGTCCGCATATCAGCGGGATGATTCAATCCGCCGCACCACATGCAATATTGGATCCCCCTATTACTTGCATCCGTCAGAGGGTCCGGGAACTGTGATAACATCGGTTCAACTTCGTGGTGATTCTAACTACGAAGAATGGGCCAAACACATTAGACATGCTCTTCGCACGAAGAGGAAGCTCGGGTTTCTCGATGGTACGATTCTTGCAATGTTGTCGGATTCCCCTGACCATAAAGAATGGGATCTTGTCAACTCCATGTTGATCGAGTGGTTGTTCAGTACCATCGATCCGCAATTGCGCACCAACATCTCCATTGTTGATGACGTGAGGACGCTTTGGGAGGATCTTCGCCAACAGTTCTCCGCCGGGAATGACGCACGTGTTCATCAGATACGTGCAGAGCTTGCTCGTTGCTCACAGCAAAATCAAAGTGTTCAAGTCTTCTTTGGTAGGTTGAAGAAGCTTTGGGAGGAATTGGACACATATCAACCTATTCGTACATGTGGTTGTGGTAAATCACATGCGGTTGTTCTCAATGCCGAGCTCATTCGCAATCGTGAAGAGGAGAAGATTCATCAATTCCTCATGGGACTTGATGATTCTGTTTTTGGAACTGTTAGGTCGCAAGTGATTGGATCCGACCCACTTCCGAGTCTCAATCAAGTTCATTACAAAGTTGTGCATGAAGAACGTCACCGGTTGATTGCACGCGGTCGCGATGATCGTGGAGCGGTTGTAGGGTTCTCCACAATGTCCTCTTTGCCGGTTCCCTTGCCCGCCTCTTCGACTGCGATACGAGACAAGACCATCGTTTGTTCTCATTGTCACAAACCTGGTCATGATGTCTCCACTTGCTACCTCATCATTGGATTTCCGGAACGCCCTAGGAGGAACGCTCGCTCCCGGTAGCCCGAGCGTTCTAATCGTGGTGGACGCCCTCCTCATGTACGTGCAAATGCGACTCGTGTCACGGCAGCAGCTCCTGATTTGAGGTCCGATCATGATCTTGATCGCAGTGCTATGCCAGGTTTCAATGATGAGCGGTGGTCTACTTTGCTGACATTGCTCAAGCTGAAACCACACGGGTCTGATGACACCCAATTCGGTAAGACAGATTACACTGAATATATTTTGGACTAAAGCGCATCTCATCATTTGACGGGAAATTTACATTCCTTAGTCAATGTTTTGTCGATCACTTCGTGTCCCATCAGTTTGCCTAATGGTGATTGTACTATGGCCACTCATACGGGCGATTTGTTGTTGGGAAGCTCGTTTTTTCTTCATAATGTGCTTTATGTGCCATCACTTACATAACTACCCTTAAGATAGATAACCCTAATACATCCTGATATTTAATACATTCCGATATTTGGGGACCATATAATGTGCATGCTACAACTGGTGCGGTCTACTTTCTCACTTTAGTGGACGATCATTCACCAGCTGTTTGGGTTTATTTGATGAGTTCTAAGTCAGAAGTCAAAGATCTTGTTCCTAATTTTTGTGAAATGGTGAAACATCAATTTGATCGTTGTGCAACGGGGCCGAATTCATTGGCCTCCGATGTTACTTTCAAGCGCATGGCATACTCCACCAAACCTCGTGCGTGTACACTCCTCAGCAGAATGGTCGCGTTGAGCGCAAACATCGTCACATCCTTAATGTTGCCCGCACCATTTTGTTTCAAGCTCATCTGCCTGCGACTTTTTGGGGGGAATGCATTTTGGTCGCGTCATATTTGATAAATTGAACTCCGTCTGCGTTACTTCAAGGCAAGACTCCGTATGAGGTCTTGTATGGATCTCCACCATCCTATGATCGTCTTCGCACCTTCGGATGTCTGTGTTACGCACATAAAGAGAAGAAAGAGAGGGATAAGTTTGCTCCTCATGGACACAAGTACATCTTGATTGGATTTCCGTTTGGACAAAAAGGATGGAAGGTGTTTGACATTGAAACTCGTGAGTTCTTCATCTCTCGTGATGTGGTATTTTTTTAGCACATTTTTCCATATGCGGATAGCTCTACAGGCTCATCTACACGGGAATCGTCTCAAACACATCCGACTCCTCATCCTTCGGTTTTTTATGATCCACCGGATATGTTCCATCTCCCACCGGTGTCGGGTGCTTCGGACACGGAGCGGTCTGATGTTGCCTCCGATGGTTTACCCCACGGTGATCCTCCACCTAAGGAATCATCACCTGAGCCGTCTTCATCCGACGGTGATCCTCCACCCGGGGACTCATCACCCCACGATTTTCCTGCAGATAGTGGTTCAGGGTTATCTACAGTTGTGACACTTGGTCGTGGTCATCGTACCAAGTTTTCGTCAGTTAAGCTTCGGGATTATGTCACGTACTTCGCTCGTTGTCTTGAAGACCCCATTCGCATCTCTTCTCCGCCCACTTCATTGTCCTCAGGTACTGTCTCGTATCCCATAGCGAATTACGTTACTAATGCTAATTTTACTTCGCGACATCGAGCTTTCCTTGCAGCTATTGACGTTGGAACCGAGCCTCGTTCTTACTCTGAAGTCGTCGCGACTACTTGTTGGACCGAGGCTATGAAACAGGAGCTTAGTGCTTTGGCACAAAATGACACTTGGAGTTTGACTACTTTGCCACTGGGGAAGAAAGCAATTGGATGTCGATGGGTTTACAAGATCAAGTACAAATCAGATGGGAGTATTGAACGCTACAAAGCTCGACTAGTTGTTCTTGGCAATCGGCAAACTGAAGGAGTTGATTTCGAGGAGACCTTTGCTCCCGTTTTGAAGATGACGACTATTCACACATTCTTGGCCATTGTTTCCGCAAAACAATGGGTGATTCATCAAATGGATGTTCATAACGCCCTTTTACATGGCGATCTAAATGAAGATATTTACATGAAGGTACCTCCTGGTCTACCCTGTGACGACCCGACTCTGGTTTGCAAACTGAAGACGTCTCTCTATGGTTTGCGGCAAGCTCCTCGTTGTTCGTTTGACAAGCTTGCCAAAGCACTTCTTGCGTACGGTTTTTCTTCAATCCCGGTCCGACTCATCCTTGTTTTCGTTGGTTCGAGGTACACGACATCTTCACGTTCTTGTTTATGTTGATGACCTTTTGATCGGTGGAAATGATGTTGACATGATGGAGGTTTTCAAGACATATCTTCGGCACTGCTTTCATATGAAGGATCTTGGGGTTCTCAAATACTTTTTGGGGATTGAGGTTGCGAGAACCTCCGATTGGATTTACTTGTCGCAGCGTAAGTATGCGACAGAAATTGTTTTCGAGTGTGGCCTTCTTGCATGTCGTCCTGTTACTTTTCCTCTTGAGCAGAACCATCGATTGTCCGACCCTTCTGGGACCCTACACTCGGACCTTGAGCAGTACCATCGCCTAGTGGGCCGTCTTCTCTACTTGACGAGCACTCGACCTGATATCAGTTTTGCGGTCCATACCCTTTCTCGTTTCATGCAGCAACCACATGAGTCTCATTGGCTTGATGCATTGCGAGTGGTTCGCTACTTGAAGGGTTCTCTTTTGCAAGGTATTTGGCTTCGCTCCAATTGTGATCTTCTTCTCTCAGGTTTTTGTGACTTTGATTGGGCTTCTTGTCGGATTACCCGATGTTCGGTTGGCGGATACATTGTATTTCTTGTCCATTCACCTATTGCGTGGAAAACCAAGAAACAAGCTACGGTTTCACGTTCTTCGGCTGAGGCAGAATATCGATCTATGGCACATCTTACGAGTGAGCTCATATGGTTGAGAGCTTTACTTCGGGACTTTGGCATTCTCCCTTCGGATCCTATACGTTTTTTCTGTGACAATCAGGCTCCTTTGCACATTGTTGCAAATTCTGTGTTTCATGAGCGTACGAAACACATCGAGATAGACTGTCATTTCATTCGGGATGCGGTTCAAGACGGCACAATTCAGACATCTCATGTTCGTTCATCAGAACAGGTTACCAATATCTTCACCAAGGCTTTGGGACAGAATTCTTTTCTTTATTTGCGTTCCAAGTTGGGCATTCGGGATCTCATGCTCCAATTTGAGGGGGCGTATTAGGGTTATCTATGTTAAGGGTAGTTATGTAAATTTGTAAAGTCGTATTAGGGTTCTGTAATGTTTTATTTAAACTATGGTTGCCGCCTAATGAGAATACACACGAGATTATATTTCTTGGCAACAACTTTGTAAATCAACCGGTAAATTCAGTCGCATTAACAAACCTGAAATTGAGACATAATCAGATAAGAACCCAGTTTCCGCGATGACAAATCACCCGGTTTACTCCCAGCCGAGAGCGACAATGACTTGATGATTAGCAAGAAAATGCCGCCGGCGAGAATCTCTACAGCGGCACTGCACCGCAAGAATGTGATGAACATTCTGATTGCGAGTGGGAGAATAACTTGTTTGACAAGACACAGGAGTTCTAAGATCTTCAGTTGCAGAACTGAAGTTTGATTGGAAAAACCAAAGAGCAAAAAACATGCAGCCCAGATGTGTTCTGCAGTTTCTGAGATTAATCCGCGATTTATTATGGCGTGAACCATAGCGGGAGCATTTTCGTTCATTGGCACTCGTTTTTTAGCGTACAGCTTCACAAGCTATTGGACGTGGATGAGTCCTTGTTTGGAGCAGGTTCGTGCCATGTTAAATCTCAGTAACATGGAGGCCGCTTCGGCTTCAGACCTCTTTGCATAAGAGGAAGTGAATCTGCAGGTTAAAGCACGAATTAACCATCTTCATAGGCGTCTCGGACCTTTGTTCTTCTCAAGTAGTTTATGAGCTGCTTGAGCTAGAACAGCGACAGGGACAGAAGCAGGTGCAAACCAGGCACTCGCCATGACCATTCTGGTGGCTAGGCTTCGAGGGCCTTCTACATGATCGAAGATTGAGAAACATACTTCAAAGAGCTGCAACAGAACTGATGAGATTGACCGGGCTAGAGCATACGAGATGGACCAGGCTGGAGTTGAAGAATGGGCTGGAAACTAATGTTTGATTGAAAATAAAATTGCTCAAAGCCTAGTACGGTTTTAGCTTAATCTGAAAATATAACAAATATTTTTTATAGTATGAGACAAAACTATGGTTGATTTTGGATAATTTTACATATCTGTTAATATTGTATGCATGCTTGATTCCTAAGATGTATTCAGTATAAATTTATAAAAACCCTAGTTCATGAATATGAGAGTATTATTCCAGAAAACCATACACTATACAAACAGTTTTTTATTTCACAAATTATCAGCAAAACTGATAAAAAACAGCAGCAATACATCTCTTAATTTCTGTTTGCACAAGTCTAAAATATAAGGAGGCAATGGAGAACAGCCTTAGTTTTGTTCTAGACCACTAAAATCAATAAATGGTATTAGAGCAACAAATTTCAGGAATGATCCTAAGAGCAAAAACACAAGCACAACATTGAGCAGCAGCACAAACAGCACAAAACACAATGACCAGCAAGCATAATATGCACAAGGCAAACATACCAGATGCACAAACAAAACTAGCAAAAAGATACAGTTCAGGTAACATATATCTCACCCTAAAACAAGCTATTAAACTGACCTAGATGGACAAGTACAGAACTCCCCGCCCCTCCCTATGTTTGAGGGTAAAAACTACACGTTATGGGTGATCAAAATCAAGTCAATCCTAAGGTCTAAAGGATTGTGGAAGGTAGTCACCGAAGGATTACCTGAGCTGTCTACAATGGGTGAAATGACCACTGAGGAATAGAAAAAAAAAGGTTATGGCAGAATGGGAAGAGATGGAGGCTAAGGATGAAAGGGCACTTGAGCTGATCTATCATGCGGTGACTAAGGAGATATTCAGCACCCATTTATCCACCTGTGAGACATCAAAAGCCGCGTGGGATCTGTTGAAAGAGAGGCTCCAAGGGGATTCCAAAGCGGCTCGTATCAAACTGTAGAGGCTGAGGGCTTCGTTTTACAATATGAGGCAGGCAGAGAAGGAAAGCATAAAGGATTATGCAAACAAGTTTTCTGAGCTTGGAAATGAAATAAGAGCCTATGGGGCAAGGATAGAGGAGGACGAAATGGTTTCTAAAATACTTTGTTCATTGCAGATGAGGTTTGATCCATATGTGAGGGTTATATAACAAACAAAGGATCTAGAAACCCTCACTGTGGGAGAACTTGTGATAGCGCTACAATCACAAGAATTTAGACTTGATGACAGGAATGGTACAGGTCTAGAGGGAGCCTCCAATGCCAAATATTATGGTATGAAGTCGGGGCAGAAACCAGATTATGAGAAAATAAATTTTGGTAATGCAGATTATAAACAAAAGGGAAAGAAATGGTGCAGCAACTGTAAAAAGGACAATGACATAGAGGCACAGTGTTATTTCAGAAACAAGTCAGAGAAATTGGAAGGAAGTAAGGCACCTAAAACCTAAGAAGGAATGTTATAATTGTGGGAAACCAAGTCATTTTTCAATAGAGTGTAGAGTGAAAAAATACACTCCAAACCAAGCTCATATGATCAGACAAGAAGATGAGGACAATTCACTCTTCACAGCAGCCCATGTGATGAGTGAATCACTAGACAGTAATGATTGGTTGATTGATAGTGGAGCAACCAACCATATGACCAAAGAAGAGGGATTTTTCACTAATTTGGATAGAAACTTCAATGTGCCTATCAGAGTAGGCAACGGTGCAACACTAATTACGGTTGGAAAAGAAAACATCGAAATAATGTCAAAGAAGGGAAAAAGGACAATACGAAATGTTTTCCTAGTTCCTCGGTTGAGTAAGAATTTTCTGAGCGTGCCTCAAATGACAAGGAATGGATACAATGTGGTATCACGGAGGATAAGTGTGAAATTAAAGACAGAAATGGAGGCCGAGTGGCTGAAGTTCCGATGGTAAATAAAGCATATCCGTTAAAATGGAAATTGACGAATGAGGGAGCCTTGATTGCAAAAGAAGACGATCTGTCAGATTTATGGCACAGGAGATTCGGCCATTCTGGTTTGCATAATTTACAGATTATGAAAAGTCAAGAGATGGTAAAAGGGTTGCCTAAGTTCAGGGTGGTCAAGCAGGTTTGCGAGGCATGTGTGAAAGGAAAACAAAGTAGAGAAGAATTCCCTAAGATTTCAGAAGCAAAATCCAAAGGGATTCTGGATTTGATTCACACGGACCTTTGTGGACCAATGCAAACTCCCTCCTTGGATGGAAGGGTATACTTGTTGACGTTCACGGATGACTTCTCACATATGCTTTGGGTCTTCTTTTTAAGGCTTAAATTAGACACATTTGTAGTATTTAAAAAGTTTAAGTCGCTGGTGGAGACACAGATGGAGAAGAAGATAAAGAAATTAAGGTCTAACCGGGGGCTGGATTTTAATTCAAAAGTGTTTACTGAATTTCTAGAGGAGAATGAAATTCAGAGGTAGCTAACGGTGGCATATTCCCCTCAACAAAATGGAGTTGTTGAGAGGAGGAATAGAACACTATTAGAGATGGTGAGGAGTATGTTGAAAGTTAAAAACATGCCAAATAATTTATGGGCAAAAGGAGTATTCACTGCCTGTTACATACAAAAAAGGCTACCAACTTGAGCACTTGATAATAAGACACCACTCGAGGTTTGGAGTGGTCACAAACCATCGGTGGGACATCTAAAGGTGCTTGGGTGCTTGTGCCATATACTCATACCAGAACATCAAAGAAGGAAACTAGATGATAAATCTGAGAAAGGGGTGTTTGTGGGATATAGTAGTATGAGCAAGGGGTACCGAGTTTACAAACTGAAAACAAAGAAATTATGAGAAAAGAAAATTCTGGTAATGCAGATTATAAACAAAAGGGCAAGAAATGGTGCAGCAACTGTAAAAAGGACAATGACATAGAGGCACAGTGTTATTTCAGAAACAAGTCAGAGAAATTGGAAGGAAGTAAGACACCTAAAACCTAAGAAGGAATGTTATAATTGTGGGACACCAAGTCATTTTTCAATAGAGTGTAGAGTGAAGAAATACACTCCAAACCAAGCTCATATGATCAGACAAGAAGATGAGGACAATTCACTCTTCACAGCAGCCCATGTGATGAGTGAATCACTGGACAGTAATGTTTGGTTGATTGATAGTGGAGCAACCAACCATATGACCAAAGAAGAGGGATTTTTCACTACTTTGGATAGAAACTTCAACGTGCCTATCAGAGTAGGCAACGGTGCAACACTAATTACGGCTGGAAAAGAAAACATCGAAATAATGACAAAGAAGGGAAAAAGGACAATACGAAATGTTTTCCTAGTTCCTCGGTTGAGTAAGAATTTTCTGAGCGTGCCTCAAATGATAAGGAATGGATACAATGTGATATCACGGAGGATAAGTGTGAAATTAAAGACAGAAATGGAGGCCGAGTGGCTGAAGTTTGTATGGTAAATAAAGCATATCCGTTAAAATGGAAATGGACGAATGAGGGAGCCTTGATTGCAAAAGAAGACGATTTGTCAGATTTATGGCATAGGAGATTCGGCCATTCTGGTTTGCATAATCTACAGATTATGAAAAGTCAAGAGATGGTAAAAGGGTTGCCTAAGTTCAGGGTGGTCAAGCAGGTTTGCGAGGCATGTGTGAAAGAGAAACAAAGTAGAGAAGAATTCCCTAAGATTTCAGAAGCAAAATCCAAAGGGATTCTGGATTTGGTTCACACGGACCTTTGTGGACCAATGCAAACTCCCTCCTTGGATGGAAGGGTATACTTGTTGACGTTCACGGATGACTTCTCAGATATGCTTTGGGTCTACTTTTTAAGGCTTAAATTAGACACATTTGTAGTATTTAAAAAGTTTAAGTCACTGGTGGAGACACAGACGGAGAAGAAGATAAAGAAATTAAGGTCTAACCGGGGGCTGGATTTTAATTCAAAAGTGTTTACTGAATTTCTAGAGGAGAATGAAATTCAGAGGTAGCTAACGGTGGCATATTCCCCTCAACAAAATGGAGTTGTTGAGAGGAGGAATAGAACACTATTAGAGATGGTGAGGAGTATGTTGAAAGTTAAAAACATGCCACCAAATAATTGGGCAAAAGGAGTATTCACTGCCTGTTACATACAAAAAAGGCTACCAACTTGAGCACTTGATAATAAGACACCACTCGAGGTTTGGAGTGGTCACAAACCATCGGTGGGACATCTAAAGGTGCTTGGGTGCTTGTGCCATATACTCATACCAGAACATCAAAGAAGGAAACTAGATGATAAATCTGAGAAAGGGGTGTTTGTGGGATATAGTAGTATGAGCAAGGGGTACCGAGTTTACAAACTGAAAACAAAGAAGGTCGAAGTGGCTCGAGATGTGGTATTTGAGGAGGAGAAGGGATGGAATTGGGAGACTCGGACTGAAACAAAAGAATAGTCTGTGCCCCTCAATTACAACCCTGGATTTACAAAAAACAGACCAGAAATGCAACAATCATCTGTTACGGCGAATACGCCGCAACAATTGAGCTCAGGAGGCAGTGGGAGATAACATCATCCACCATTCTCCCCTATCCCATTTAATTTGAGTGGCATCGAAAGAAACAATGAGGAAAGCAGCAGAATTTTAGAGGGAACAGTAGCAGTTCCTTAAGGGAAGTGCATAGGCACAGAAGGCTTAGTGACCTATATGAGAATACAGAGTTACAAGGTGACGAATCCCATTACACTTATGAAGGTTGTTATTTAACAATTGCGGAACCTACTTCGTTTGAGGAGGCTGTAAATGAGAAAGGGTGGAGAGATACGGTGGATGCTGAAATGGAGATGATCAGCAAGAATGAGACTTGAAAACTTGTTGATCCTCAGAAGAATAAAAAAAATCATAAGTTTGAAGTGGATTTATAAAGTGGAAACAGATGAGAATGGGAAGGTTTTAAAACTGAAAGCAAGGCTGGTTGCAAGAGGGTTTATGCAGCCTTAAGGGTTAGACTATGGGGAGACGTTTGCCCCAGTGTCTAGACATGATACTATCATATTCCTAATTGCAATTGCAGCATAAAAAAGATGGAATTTATACCAAATGGACGTGAAATCTGCATTCTTAAATGGGGAGATCACTGAAAAAGTGTATATTGAGCAGCCCCCAGGTTATGTGATTGAGGGAGCTGAAGATAAAGTTTTAAAACTTAAAAAGGCATTGTACGGGCTCAAGCAAGCACCACGAGTCCGGTACAACAAGATTGATTCATTCTTTCTTGGGGAAGGATGTAAAAGGAGCGATTGTGATGCAACAATGTACTTGCTGATCATAGAAGGTGAAATTGTGGTAATATGCCTATACATAGATGATATCATCATCACGGGGAGTAATGAAAAGTTGATTCAGTCTTTAAGGACAGATTGAACAAGACTTTTGAAATGAGCGACTTGGGGAAGTTGAAGTATATTTCTGGGGTTTGAAATTCACTACGTTCAGGATGGAATTTTTCTTGGACAAGCCAAGTACGCTTAACATTTATTAAAGAAATATGGCAGGGTTATGTAGAAGATGGAAGGGTTATGTCCAAATCCACTAAGTACAGAAGTTTGGTAGGAGGACTTCTGTACCTAGCAGCCACGAGACCAGACCTGGCATTTGCGGCTTCTTATTTATCAAGAAGCAACTCAAATCCCAATAAAAAGAGCTTACAAGAGGTTAAACGGGTCCTAAGGTATGTTGGGGGTACAGTGGACTATGGTTTGTTGTTTAAGAAAGTTCAGAATCCTCAACTTGTTGGCTATTTTTGATTCTGACCTAGCTGGGGGTAGCACGGATGCAAGGAGCACTACAGGTTATTGTTTTTCGATTGGGACTGTTATCTTCAGATGGGGAATACAAAAATAGTGTACTATTGCTTAGTCCATGGCTGAAGCAAAGTATACAGCCCTATGCGCAACCACAAATCATGTCGTGTGGTTGAAGAGATTGTTTGAGGAGTTAGGGTTTACTATCCTAGAGGGAGTGCCTATCTATTGTGACAACACCTCAGCTATAGCGATTAGCCGCAACCCAATTGATCACAAATGAACTAAACATATATTAATCAAGTATCATGTTGTTCGGGAAGCTGAAAGAGACGGAGTAATCGAGCTAAAATACATACCTGGGGAAGAGTAGTGGGCAGGACATCTTGACGAAACCGCTGGGCACCGGAAGATTTGAGATGCTGAGGGACCTCATCGGAATCATGACGAAGAGAGCCAAAAGGGAGTCTGATGAGATTGACTCTCTCTGGTGTGGCACCGACGATGTTACAACTAGTGAGACAAGAAGAGGCGGATTAG
Source organism: Gynandropsis gynandra (assembly GCA_036759665.1). Taxonomy (NCBI): domain Eukaryota; kingdom Viridiplantae; phylum Streptophyta; class Magnoliopsida; order Brassicales; family Cleomaceae; genus Gynandropsis; species Gynandropsis gynandra. The sequence continues at coordinate 38,993,153 of CM071866.1, forward strand.
GGTTTGACGAAGGGGAAGAAGATGAACTCGGGTTTGAGACTTACCTGAGTCAACGGTATCAAGTTATTACTGAACTGGGCTGGAGCAAAAGGATTAGACCAGGCTGGAGCAAGGAAATGGACACGAGCTGGAGAGAACAAACGAACTGGGCTGGAGCAGACAAGATGGATCGAGCTAGAGCTGAAGAATGGGCTAGAAACTAATGTTGGGCCAAAAATAAGATTGTTGAAAGCTCGGTACGATTTTAGCTTAATCTGAAAACATAAGGAATATTTTCTGTTAAGTATAAGACAAAACCATGGCTAATTTGGATAGTTTTACATATTTGTCAATATTGTATGCATCCTTGATTCCTAAGGTGTATTCAATATAAATTTGTAAAAACCCTAGTTCATGAATATAAGAGTATTATTCCAGAAAACCATACACTACACAAAAGGTTTTTTCTTTCACAAATCATCAGCAAAACTGATAACAAACAGGAGCAATACATCTTTTAATTTCTGTTTGCATAAGTCTAAAATCTAAGGAGGCCATGGAGAACAACCTTAGTTTTGTTATAGGCCACTAAAATCAACAAGAACAATGTTTCGCCTCAGAAGATTCGCGTCGTGTCCAGTCCATGAAATCTCTCTCAAAGGCATTCTGTTTATAGTGTCTAACGACCTACTCGGATTTATCGGCAACTTTGATAAGATTGCTCCCACAATAGCAAGACCTAATGTTTGGCGGCCAAGTTTCTCGTCGATAGCTCTCAAGGTGTCAATCTCTACATTCGGGTAATCTTTCACATTTCTGTGCATTAAGAACATTGCCTCAGCCGCTGAAAGGTAAGAGAGCTTTAATGGCTCCATGTTCATAACACCGGAGAGACGTGTAGAGATTAAAATGTGTGTCTCGCCTCCGAACCATGGAAGAAGATCCATCACGAGCTTCGAATCCCACCACTCCTTTTTTAAAACATTCAAGAGAACACTCAAGAAGACGAGAAACAACAGAATTTTCTTCTCAATAAAACATGATTTTTCTCATTGATATCAACTGCTACAAAGGGCTATATTTTTACAGCAAGAGAGTAGGATAACAATAGAATCAATAGCTGACAAGTTCACTATTTAGAATGGATAATTCGTTGCTCAAATTGATAAGAATTGCTGCAGGCCGTTGAGGAGAGGACAATGTGGCAGAGGAATATTTCTGTTTGTTTTGTCCTTGGTAAGTTGAGATTTTGTCCTCTGAGGTGATGTTCACTATAGGTGTATGCTCCTGAGGATGCTGACATGGCTGGGAGTAGGGGTAGCCAATCCGGGTTACCCGGATCGTACCGACCCGTATCGATCCAAAAAACCCGGATCGTTTACAAAATGGGTTATCCTAAAAACCCATATGGGTTCAGATTTTAGAACCCGTTCGGGTTCGGGTCGGTCCGATCCGGGTTCGGATTAAACCCGAGGAACCCGAATTAAATGTTCGGGTCGTCCGGGTTCGGATTAAACCCGAGGAACCCGAATTAAATTTTAGGGCTAGGATAATATTTTAGGTTATTTTCTAAGAACCACACGACTAATATTTTAGGTTTTTAGAATTCATTTTATTTTGGTATTTACGAAGTTAATTTTTATGAGTTATATTATCTAACTTAGGTATGTATTTTCTTTAAACTTTTTTGTATGTTAACTTATTTTTTTAGAGAACCCGAAAAACCCTTACAAAACCCAAAAAACCCGAATAACCCGAATAACCCGAACCCAAATAACCCGAATAACCAAAATAACCTGAATAACCCGATTTCCCCGATCGCCAAATGAAACGAGTTGATGACAAACTCAAATAACCCGAATAACCCGAACCAAAATAACCCGAATAACCCAAATAACCTGAATAACCCGAACCTAAAGAACCCAAATAACCCAAATAACTCGAACCCAAAGAACCCAAATAACCCGAATAACCAAAATAACCCGAATAACCCGAATAAACCATGGATACCCGAATTTAATTTGGGTTATTTTAGGTTCACTGCTTCAGAACCTGAATAACCCAACCCGAATCGAAACCCGAAGAACCCAGACCAAAAAACATTCGGGTTCAATTCGGGTTCAATTTTCGTAAACCCGAGGAACCCGAACTCGGATCGAAACCCGAGGAACCCGGATCGAAATCCGGATTGGCCACCCCTAGCTCGGAGTGAAGAAAGGGAAGATGATCTGGCAGAGAATGGTAGCAAAAGGCAGTCAGTGCATAGGGGTTTTACAGAACTTTATTGTAACGGCTTGGTGTTGAAGAAGGCTCTATTTATTTAGTTTGCAGGTGTAGATGACCTGGAGGACGTTCAAATGAAGTGTAGCTAACATCCTCCCTCAAACTTGTGAGTGGGTGAAAACCAAGTCCAAGTTTGATACACAATTGATGAAAATGAGCAGATGGAAGAGGTTAAGTAAAGATATGTGACCTTATCACATCCACTGATATGCTTGGTAATGATAAACCCCAAGGCCACTTTATCCCGTATAAAATGGTAATCCAAGTCAATGTGTTTGGATCATGCATGAAAGAATGGATTAGTAGTCAGATGGACTGCAGATAGGTTATCGCAAAATAGAGTCGAGGGACTTAATTGAGAGACACCAATATCTCGAAGAATGAAAGATATCCATGTTAGCTCAACAGCAAGGGAGGCCATAGACCTGTATTCAGCTGTACTGGATGATCTTGATACAGTAGGTTGTTTCTTGGCGAACCAAGAGATAAGATTTGAACCCAAAAATGTGCAGAACCCAGATGTAGATCTTCTAGTTGTTTTACTTCCGGCCTAGTCAGAGTCATAGTATGCATAAATCACAGTGAATCTAATCCAATGGTTCCAAAGCAGAAGAACTTACAGGAGAAAAAGGAAGCCGAGAACTTTTTGCAAGCTGATAGGCTTCACAAACCCTAAGATTTTTGTTGTTGACATTGATAAAGTTTTCTGACTTGAGTTGATGAAGAACTTAAGAGTTTGCATGGCCAAGCCTCTTATACCATGTTGCTTCTGATGGAGAACATTGTCCTACTGAGTAAAGAGCTAAGATGACCTTGTTCTCCAGCATGTACAAGCCATTAAGTTTGTTTTCCACAGCTAGAGTTTTCTGAGTGATGGAGTCCTTAACATAAACACAAGTAGAATCAAACACAAAGAAGCAAGGATAGTCTTTAGTAAGCTTCGACACTTATAGCAAGGATTTATGCATGTTGGGTACCACAAGAACATTATGTAAAGGAAGATTACCTTCAATAGTGGGCAGGAAAACGGATCCAACATGAGTATTAGGTAAGAAGGACCAATCACCTACCATGATATTATCTGATCTAGTATAGAGATAGCTGGAATGGAGATTATTTGTGGAGCTTATGACATGAGCAGAGGCTCCACTGTCAGGAAACTATTCTAGACCAAAAGTGTCAGTCATATGAAAACCAGCAAGTGCTTGAGCAATGTCTTCACTTTGAAAGGAGTTATCAAATCTATGTCAGCACTTTAGTGCATTGTGGCCAAGTTTACCACAGATTTGACACAAAGGTTTGTTTTGTGATTAAGAATGTTTTTGGCAGCTTTGTGATCTGTTTTGTGCAGAACTGGGTGAGAAAACCTGTTGAGTAAAGCCACGGACTCTTGAAGAATAGCCTCCTCTGCCCCTATATGACCCATTTCTACAAGTACCTCTGTAGTAATAGTAGTTATTTCCTCTGGATGGTGTATATGTATTGTCATGAATAGGTTGGGTATTGAAGGCTAGGTGAGGGTTAACATCTGGTGTTTTGAATTTTTTGTAGGTAATAAAGAGAGACTTTGGAGCTAAGAAACAACATCCTAATAGGTAGGAAAAGGAGGTCTATGCATTGAGGTTTGGATTACTGTGGCAAAAGACTCAAATTCTTTGCCTAGACTGATCATCTCGTTTTCATACGTATTTCTTGCACGATTTAAAAGACGTTTTTATATATATATGTGTTGCTTTACGTATGATTCCGTATCCGTTTTACTTCTTTTCGTGTTTTTCATGTTCATACAGGTTTTTACGCATATTTGGATCATTTTGGAGCTAAAGGAACATGCACGGAGCTAAGGAGCAACTTCGGGGATCATCACGGGACAAACGGGACCAGATTTAGCATGGAAAAGCCTCCACTCGGTCGGGCACAACTCATGCACGATCGGGCAAAAGCTACGGCAAATTTTGTGCGCAAGTCACGCACGATTCGGGCAAGGAAATGCCCAACCTAATGCCTTGTACCCGAGCGGGTACACACCATGCCCGATCGGGCACTCCTTGCAGGCCACGGACCTGCACGTTCTGCCCTAGCCGCACCCGAGCGGGCACAATCAATGCCCGAGCGGGTCGCGACCCGAGAAACCAGCAAAGTTAAGTAAAATTAACTTAAAACAAAAGGGAACTCGTGGGGGAAATTAAGGCAACACTTAGACCAACTTAGGAGGCATAAAAGGAGGCAGAAGACGTCATTGGAGCAAGCTTACATTGGAGATTAATCAGTTCGTGATTTTGGAGATTCTTGCGAGGAGACAAGCGAGGAGCATTGGAGATCAAGCACCA
>CM071866.1:39013203-39061586 GCA_036759665.1 Gynandropsis gynandra
GTGAAGTGTTATGAATGTGATGAACACTGGACGAAAGTCTTGTTAATTTGCTCAATGTCTCCCGAGCCGACACGGTCCTAGGATGATCCTCGCCAGAAATCGACGTACGAATAAAGATGGCTTTTCTGATCAGATCATCGGCTATGCTGAATTGGCCGCCACGTATCATCAGTTTGGATCGGGTCTCCAACACAGTGGCTCGAGCCAATGCGAGTTCTTGCCACAGAACAGGATTTATCTGCGCGTTCGTCTGTGCAGGTCTCCAGCATAGTGAATTATCGAGCCACTTTTCCACTGGTGTGACCAGAATTTGGTCTGCCGCTTCTAATGCGTTCGTGCAGACCCTGAGAAGCTCTACAGCGGCACTGCACCGCGAGAATGTGATGAACGTTCTGATTGCGAGTGGAAGAATAACTTGTTTGACAAGAAACAGTAGTTCTGAGATCTTCAGTTGCAGAACTGGAGTTTGATTGGAAAAACCAAAGAGCAGAAAACACGCAGCCCAGATGTGTTCTGCAGTTTCTGAGATTGATCCACGATTTATTATGGCGTGGACCATAGCGGGAGCATTTTCGTTCATAGGCACTCGTTTTTTAGCATACAGCTTCACAAGCTGTTGGACGTGGATGAGTCCTTGTTTGGAGCAGGTTCGTGCCATGTTAAATCTCAGTAACATAGAGGCGGCTTCGGCTTCAGATCTCTTTGCATAAGAGGAAGTGAATCTGCAGGTTAAAGCACGAATTAACCGTCTCCATAGGCGTCTTGGACCTTTGTTCTTCTCAGGTAGTTTATGAGCTGCTTGGGCTAGAACAGCGACAGGGACAGGAGCAGGTGCAAACCAGGGACTCGCCATGACCATTCTGGTGGCTAGGCTTCGAGGGCCTTCTGCATGATCGAAGATTGAGAAACATACTTCAAAGACCTGCAACAGAACTGTATTTTGCCTCAGAAGATTCGCGTCGTGTCCAGTCCATGAAATCTCTCTCAAAGGCATTCTGTTTATGGTGTCTAACAACCTACTCGGATTTATCGGCAACTCTGATAATATCGCTCCCACAATAGCAAGGCCTAATGTGAGGCGCCCAAGTTTCTCCTCGATAGCTCTCAAGGCGTCCATCTCTACAATCGGGTAGTCTTTCACATTTCCCTGCATTAAGGACATTGCCTCAGCCGCTGAAAGGTAAGAGAGCTTTAATGGCTCCATGTTCATAACACTGGAGAGACGTGTAGAGATTAAAATGTGCGTCTCGCCTCCGAACCGTGGAAGAAGATCCATCACGAGCTTCGAATCCCACCAGTCCTTTTCGCTCTCCAGGTTATCGATTACAATCAAGAACGGTATATTTCTCATCAACTCCTTCCTGATTCTGGCAATGGCTGAATCTTCTTGCTCCTCAAAGCTCTTCGTCCGAGTTTTATCAGAACAGTTCTCAACACCTACTTCGACTTCCAAATACTGATAAAGATTCAGATAGTTCTGTCTGATATACCGGCTCTCGCCTCCTATCCACAAAACCATTTTGTACCTTTGATGGTGCCGGTAAGCGAATTCCAGAAGCAGTTCAGTTTTTCCAATGCCCGAGTCCCCTGATATGCAGGCTACACCCTTACCATAGACGACTTTCATCACTCGTTTTCTCCTGCCCTGCCGCCCTCCTTTCCCCTGCTGTTTCTGCTGCAACCGTGAAGGTAAATCTGTACTTTGCATCTCAATCTCCTTCTGGGACTCCTTGTCACATTGTTTCTTCTCGACCTCGCCTTTAGCTCAAAGTAATCTTTTTCAGAATCTCCAGCAATGTCCCCAAATAGAAAGAATTCTAGCTCGGATAATTCCTTCTTCCTTCCTACAAAATTCTCATTTCTGGGGTATGGAAATTCTTCCTTTTCTGCCTTGTCCCTCCATTTTGTCAGCCGTTCAACGATACTTCTCCTTCCTAACCTCATTGCCAATAACGTGACTGCCCTGAATATACAGTCTCTCCAGTTACCTTCATGAGCCTCAAGTTTCCACTCGTCAACCTGTGATAGCCCGTGAACAGCTTCCTTCCATTCTTTCTCAATTCCTCCATACAAAACCCATAATTCACCTCCGTGCTTTTCCCATAAATCACCTCTCTTTTCAACTATATCTCTCACGAGGCAGTCACCGGGAGATAGATCAAAGAATATGGGTACCAGATTCTTCTTGCTAGAGAAATACCGTAACTCTTCTATCGTATAAGGATTCTTGAATGACTTTCTCGTCAGAATTATAACTCCGAAAGACGCACTGTCCATTGCTCTTTCAACTATCCTGTGTTTCCGAGAACTCCTGCAGCGGCCCCTGTCTGACATGAAGCAACTCATACCTTGAACTTCCAGCTCAGCCCGGAGCCAATCAGCAAAGTGTAACAACGGCGGTTTTCGCCCGTGCAGTCCTACAAACACATCACTACATCTCAACCTGCTATAAGAAACTGAAGAAGATGTCTGAGTAAGTGGCAAATCAAGACATCTCGGTAGCCTTCTTCCAATTTTAGAAGGGCTATTAGAGATGCCACTGGTTGAGGCCACACGGTCAGACTTCTGAGATTCGTTCGTCCTGCCTAAAGCAGGAGCCGCCGAAAATCCAGGATCTTCTTGAAACTCCATGTCCCGTATACCAGAACTCGAGCTAAGAGGATCGAAGCTGTCACATTGAGCATCTGACAATGTGGATTCAGAGCGTTCTTGTTGGGTTTTTGGCGATCTTGGGGAGAAAAAAGGAGATTGGTTAGCTGAGAAGAACGCAGCTGATGACGATGAAGACATGTTCCTCGTAGTGTTTGCACATAATTGCCCAAATTTGGAATTACTGTCATCCCGAGAATCCGTCGCCATAGTTCCTCGTTTCTTGAAAGTCTATCTAATCCCATAAATGCATCCTATGATTCCATTGACGCCAATCTGAATCGGAGCACACAAAAAAGAACAAAAGAACACAGCTTTGAGTTAAACAGCTCGAAAGCCGTCAAATCACAAGCAAGATGATGGTTCCTTTAATATTAAAACATAAAAAAAAAGGTACGTGGGTGGTGGAACAGGACAAGTCAATGAACATGGCGGAAAAATGAGAAATTTCATGGAATAAGCTTCGGACAAACAGAAACCCTAGAAAGGGAGATTACCAAGTTCAAATCTTTGGAACATAAATTTGGTGAGAAGGGAATAAATGACGATGGAATTTCCAATTTTTCCAAGAGCAAATTAAGGAAAAACATATTTTTTTTAGGAAAACTAAAACTTGTTTACCGCATTGCAGATCTAAGCAGAGCGGGGAAATATAATAGTAAATAAAAAAAAGAATTTATTGTTTCTTCTGTTACATCAACTTAGATCTAAGAACTTACATGTCTTGGTGGCCTTATCAGATCTCTAACTATGTATCTTCGAGTGTCAATCAAACCCAGCTTCTGAAGCAGAATGATAAACCCCAATAAAGATTTCACTTGTGGAAAGAATTCGAAAATCTTTGGATACTAGGGTTTTTAGAGCATCTGCAGAACGATAAAGAGACAGTTCCATTTTTCCATTCAGAAGCTCAAACAGAGTAAATAGCTGAAAACGAGAGAGGAAAATGATGAAAGATAAGAAAACACAGACAGTATAGCTTTCACAGAGGAGAAGTCGAAGGCATTGCCATTTACAGATAGACTTGAAAAGGACTCTAGTCGTTTTGGTATTTTTTTTTTCAAAAATGGGGCTGACAAAGATGTGAATGTTTACATAGAATATTAAAGAAAAATGGAATTTTGATCAAAACCCACAAAAATGATGCGATTTCGATCAACAGTCGGGTAATAAAAAAAGAAAAAACAAAATTTGTTCTGCTCACATACTCGCACATGAACAAGAATGAAATCGAAAGCTTACAGGTTTTTTAAAAGTTAGAACAGTTCCATTTATACACATGATAGTTTCAAATTCCCAGAAACAACGTATTTGGTTCTTATCTAAAATATAGAAGCACAGGCACTGTCTAATCACACAGACACACACAGATACAGACACACTCCTCTATCCTTCTTACAGAGATCTTCTATTGTCTCTTTGTGTCTGAATAATGTTGTTCGAAGGAAGAAGAAAGACAGAGATTGGGAGAAGTGAAACTTTAAGAAAAAGTTTAAATCTTTTTTTCTTGAGACCTAAAAAGGAGATCAGACGAGGATGGTTTGTGGGCTCCACATTACAAGTCTTCTGGACAATTTTTTGCACTCGTAAAAAAGTTCTTTCTTTCTCCAGTTTTTTTTTATATATAATCTCTGTTTTCTTTTACTCCTCGGAGGTTCACAATACAATCACATCTCCAGCCAGGATATGGGTGTCACAATGTCTCTTCATCTCATAATAAATATAAAAAATTGACTTTAAATAAAAAAATATAAATTTTTAACTTTTTCTAATACCCTAATTTGAAAATTTGGATGAAAATTTTTCATGTTTTTTATAATTTTATTTACCCGATAAATGGAGTTTATTTTTCTCAGTATAAAAATCTAAACTGATTCAAACATTTTAAAAGGTTCGGTGGTTGAATGAACAATAGTTATATAAGAAAATTGTATGCCTTTTTATTTAAATTTCGTAGCCTTAATGGTTTGAAAGTGGTAGTCCAAAATCAACATATAACTTTGGTTGCATGAACCTACCAAAAAAAAAACATAAAAAAATCGTTGCATGGACTCTCAATGGACTAGTCAATTTAAAACCATAAACATATCCCTTTGAACAAATAATAAGGATTAAATTCGGATATTTGAAATAGATGTATGAAAATATCCATTAAATCCTGTTAGAATTTTTTTTCTACAACTTAATTAAGAACAATGTTCTACCTATTGGTTTTTATAAACGCATTTATGCCTTTATTTTTCTTCCAAATATCTAAAAATTTATGAGAACAGTATAAGTGCAAAAAATGTTAGATGTGTTATCTATAATCATTTTATACCTTTTATATGAAAATTGGCATAATGACTGTAGTATGGAATCTTGTTATATAACACATTTTTGTTTAGTAATTATTATTAGTCGTGTTCACGACCAATAATTTTTTCCGGCCATGGTTTGAAAGTGGCCAAGCTTCCCTCTATCATACTCCAATAATTTCTATCTTTAACCATAATTAATATTTTGGTGAAAAAAAACCATAATTAATATATCAAATATAAACTATAAAATATGTATTAATCTAATGGAATTAATGGAGGAATGAATAATGTACAATATCTTTATAAATTATTTAAATTTATTTTATTTGTAAAATATATAAATTATTTACAGTCATCCGATACACATTTAAAAATAACATCAGAATTCTCGTGTTTATAAAACATATTTTTTATTTATAAGTTTTTCATTAGAAAAAATATTAAAAGTAATTCAAATGTAATGAATGGAACCAAAATATAGACCGTTAAATTTCTTCTTAAAACCTTGAAACTAAATTTTTATTTTTGTTTTTCGTTTTTTCCTTCAATATTTTGTTTTATGGTACAGCAATCTTCTACAAGTGAGTCCAAAAGCCAAATTTGTTTGGACATGCTCGCACCCACATGCTGCCACGTGATCCTTACGTACGGTCGTGAATCTCTCCTATCTTTCCCTCGTGCCATCAACGCTTCCTATACGCGCGTTCTCTCCACTCGCGATTTACACGTGTGACTTTGTTTCAAACATACATTAGAAGGAAGTGCCGCATGCTCTTTTTCCCGTTATTGCCACGTGATTTTGTGTTCTTTTTTTGTCCCTTTTCTTCTAATGATTTTTATGTATTTGAAGAAATGTGAGATATATTGTATCTTATAATTATTGTACTTACAGAATTATAATTGGATATATATATATTTTCTCAAACTTCACAATTAATTTTAAAATTTAATATATCAAAATGATAATAAACAACAAATTAATTCTTTGAAAATAAAAATAATATTTAAATTAAATTACATTCTATGTGTTTTGTTTTGTTTTCGTCCATATGTGTACACATTATTTTTAATAAATCAATCGCATTTATTATTTACAGTTCAAATACGTTTAATTGAAAGAAAAAAATCTAAAAAGATTATAAAAAAAGTATGCAAATTGATGATATAGTAATTAAACCAAATCTTTTAAAAAACTTCACCATTAAACATATATCAATACAAGGTATAATGTATGCCAAATTTAATAACAATCAATTAAAAAAATCCGAACCTGGAAACGGAAAGTGGATGATAATTTTTTTTAATTCAAAAATTATTTTCGATATTTGATTTGTCATGTGATTTTCCGAATACCTTCCTTACAATGACGAGATACATGTTTTTTCGATTATGGGTAAATTTGTATATGTTTTAATAAAAGCAACATCTTCTTCCAAAGATATACGAATCTGAATCATTTGTATAAATATTTGTATATTCGGGTAATCTAGACGTTTGAACGATCTAATCAATGTCTTTTATTGTACATCTAATGCATTAGATTATATGTGTTGAATTTCAATTTATGTGTATTTTGGTAATCGGGTCGTACCATATAAACGGGATTCCGTATCCATTTGTGACGGAAAAGTCACTTGATTCAAAAGTTTTTAATCCTTAGAACTCAATTATCAATTATGATTTGTTACTGTGATAGATTACTCAGTCGAGCAGTCATATTGCTCGACAGTTTTCTTAGTAACAGTTGAAACACTCATCCCGAGCAATCATACATTCGCTCCGAAAGACCATCATCCGAGACATTTCTCGGGTCGGGCAACTTTTACTCGGCCTGAGCAACACTTTGCAATTTATTCTAGTTGATTTGCTCAACCCGAGCAACATCTATGCTCAATCGAACGCACCATCCAACAAAATTGCTCGGCCGCTCTGCTATATCGTGATTCTTCTAGTAGGTTCGCGCAACATAAGTAGTCATGCAGCTCGGTCGAGCGATTGTCTACCTCGAACCATTCGACTCAAACAACCTTTGTTTGGTAAAAAAAAAAATTAACCCGCGAATCCATTTGGTTCAAATAACATTTTGCTCGGTTGATACTCATGACACTATATCGAGCAATCCCACTTTAACGAAATGTTCAGTCCACCATCACTCCTTTGAAATCCAAATTTTGCCTAGTGAGTTTGTTCGACCCAAGCAACCAATTGTTCGGTCGAGTACCTACACATGGCATCACGTGACCTAACACCGTGCTTGGATGAGTGAGACATCTCTTAGAGAATGCTTGGTCGAGCGTCGTTCAACCAAACCCTATTTTTGCCTGAGCATTTGCTCAACTCGAGTGGTCATAATGCTTGGTCGAGTGTTGCACTCTGCAATTGTAAATTTCATGATTTTCTGAGAAAAATTTATTCGAAAACATCGAAATTTTAATCTAGAGACAACCAGATGCTATGATAGTGCGTTGCATCCACAATAATCCACAAAAAATCTATATCGAGATCGGTTCTACCGTTTAACCTTTCACGTGGCTAGAATTGAAGAGAAAATTTTTTATCGTGTTCGTCTATCTTCAGAACATTTACGCCAGCTTTGTAATTATTATTTGTTACTGTAATTAGTGGATAGTTAAGACAATTTATATATCTTCATCTCAGGGACCGATTTGCAATTAATTAACATTTAATTAATTACTTTTAGGCCCTCATATTTTTGTTAATTACACTTAAGGGTATAACTTTTACAATATTAATTATATATCACAATACAAAAATAAACATATTGACATGTAATAAAAACATGTGATAAGAAAAACTCTATATAAGAGTTTATAAGGTTTTTTCACTCATGCATGAATGTCTTTTCTCACAATAATTGTTGATCCATAATACCGAGTTATGATCAACCATCCGAGTTGTTGTGGATTTCTTTGATTCCGTACGAATTGTTTTTTCTCCACCACGACTAACCTTGTTTTACTATACAATACAACATTTCATATTGAAATCAATCTCGTTTACCGTAAAAAATAATACATATAAATTGATAACAATGTTGTTCAAACACATTCATTCTAGTTTTTTGAAGACTCTACATGTTTACACGATGAATCAATCAGCTGATTTGATGGAATTTTTTTATATTCCAAACGAAATTTGGAACTTCTGACCGAAATTTGCAGACTGAACAGTCCGTGCCTAAATTTTTGGATGGATTAGGGATGGATTAAGGACGAAAAAATAAAGCCGTCTGTAATTCGCCCGTAAATTTACAGATAGCGGTCTCTGAGTCGTCTGTGATTGTGGATGGATTGGAGATGGAATCAGGAGACGTTGTGGATTAGAGACCGCATCCAAGGACGTCCACAATTTACGGATGGTAACAGTTCCCGTCCGTAAATTATAACGATAATTTAGGATTTAGGAACATATTCTGGACGGTTCGTCGGGAAATATTTGTCTTAGTCCATAATCAGTCAAAATTATCTATTTAACACACCCACCTTTCATCTGTTTTTCATACACAATTCTCCTATATTTCTCTACATATCTTGTTATCATTTCTGATTATAGTGGCATCATCGTCGAGATCAAATAATTTCATTTCTAGACAGTGGATGCATAGAAGAACTGATTCAGAAACTCAAGGTGTATCGAAGGAATTTATAGAAGGCGTTACACAATTTATGACGATGGCGACAAATCAGCAAGTTTATAAAGAAACTGATAAATTGGTTTGTTCATGCGTCAAATGCAAAAATAAAAAAAAATTGTTAATGAGAGAACCATTTGAAATCATCTTTATTTAAGAGAGTTTACTCCGAATTATTTCATTTGGTTATCTCATGGAGAGAATTTTGCACCATAACCTAGTAATGTTGTGCAAAATTTCAGTAGGGATATTTTACATCATGAAGTGTTTGAGACTTCTCAAGATGTAGAAATGAACCCTTATGTAGAAATAGTGCAACATGTATTAGAAACGAAGGTGAAAATATTGAAGAAGATCCGAATGAAGAAGCGAAAATGTTTTTTTGAAATGTTAGAAAGTATTAGGTATCCACTTTATTATGGTTGTAGAAGTGGTCTTTCACAGTTATCTCTATATGCACGTTTGATGAATTTGAATACTGAAAATAATCTTTTTCAGAACTGCATGGATTCTATATCGCAGTTATTATTTGCCTTAAGATAATAATGCATTTGAGTCATATTATAAAACAAAGAAGATGATGCGATCATTGGATTTATTACCATATCAAAAGACTGATGTTTGCCAAAACAACTCTATGATCTTTTTTGGAAAGAAACGTCGAATTTGAGCAATTGTCGATTTTTAGAAAAATCGGTTTTATTTGACAAGGAATGGAAAATCAGTTTTGTATCGCCGTATGTGGTATTTACCAATTACAGATAGGATAAAAAGATTGTATCAATCTGAGAAGACCGCAAGTGACATGAGATGGCATGCTGAGCATTCAAGTTGTGACGGAGAAATATGTCATTTTTCAGATGGTGAGGCGTGGAAACACTTTAACAAGGTATATCTTAATTTTACAGCTGAGAGTCGAAACATTTATTTAGGTCTTTGCACTGATGGTTTTAATCCATTCGGGATGTCTGGTAGAAATTATTCGGTGCAACCAGTTATTATGACACCGTACAATTTACCACATGATATATGCATGAAGCGTGATTTTTTGTTCTTAACAATATTGATTCTCAACCTAAACATCCGAAAAGAATTTTGGATATATTTCTTTAACCATTCATTGAAGAATTGTGGAAAGGAGTTCCAAAGTACGACGAAATTCTATATTACGAGGTGCTATTATGTGGATAATAAGTGATTTTCCAACTTACGGTATGCTATCTGGATGGACAACACACGGTCGATTGTCTTGTCCATATTGTATGAGGGAAACAAATGTTTTTCAATTGAAATATGGACGAAAGACGAGTTGGTTTGATTGTCATCGCCATTCTCTTCGTGTTGATGATACATTATGATGCAACAAGAGAAATTTCAAAAGGAATATAGTTGTGCAGAAATATCCTCCTCCAATTTTGACCGGCGAAAATATTTTGTATGAATGACTTCTTACTTGGGTATTCCTAGGATTGTAGTGGGAGCAATCATTCGAGAATTGTTGGTTATGAAATTACTCATAACTGGTACAAGAGGAGCATATTTTGGGATCTGTCGTATTGGAAAAATCTGAAGTTTCAACACAATCTTGATGTCATGCACATAGAGATATTTTTTCGATAATATCATCAACACGGTACTGAATGTCACATGAAAAACGAAAGATAATATTAAATCATAGAAAGATCTAGAAGAGTATTACTCCCGAAAGGAGTTACATATAAGTGACGACATTAAAGCTTCAGTTCCGATATTGAGATTGTCGAATGATGAGAAATATAAATTGTTGAAATGGTTGAAGGAAGGCATGAAATTTCTTGATGGTTATGCATCTAACATCGGAAGGTACATCGATATTCATGGAGGAAAGTTCTCAAGGATGAAAAGACACGATTGTCATGTATTCATGCAAGACTACTTATCATATATTTTTCTGAATTGATGGACAAACATGCACACGAAACGATTGGAGGTATCATTGATTTTTTAATAGTATAATGATTAATAATTTACATATATTAATTGTTAATTAAACTAATACTTTAATTTTCAAGTATTGGCATTTTTTTAAGATTTATGTGCGAGAAATTTAAGTGTAGATGTGGTTCGCAGACTTAAAAGAAACATAGTTATTGTACTATGTAACTTGGAGAAGATTTTTCCACCATCATTCTTCGATGTTATGGAGCCTCTAACAGTTCATCTACCACACGAAGGCGCATTAGGAGGTTTAATTTCGTTGGATGTATCCATTCGAGAGATTTATGTTTCATCTGAAGAAAAAACCAAACAAAAACCTCGTCCAGAAGGTTTAATTGTGGAACAATACGTGAATGAGGAGATATCGTTCTTCACTTCTTACTACTTCGAGCCACATCTTCAAACGAAAAGTAGAAATCTATACAGATGATTTGATGGTGGTGTAATATTTTCATATCAAGTACCTGATGTTCTAGATATATTTTGTACAATTGGTCGAACTGCTAGTAAGGCGAAAGATCTATGACTATCACAACGAGATCTACACATCATACATACGTATGTTTTACTCAATTGTGAATATCTACGACCTTTTGAAATGTAATATACTATAAATATGGATTCAATTGCGTATACATATTTTATTTGTAATATTTACAAAATTTTCTTACATTTTACAGGATATTTGATGATATATTGAAGAATACATATGTGAATATTGATGAATTTCAACTCCAAGAGCTTAAAGAAAGAGATTTATCCACATGGATAAGACAATATGTTAGTAAATGATAGATTAAATATTAATTAATTATTTTTATATAAGATTACGATGCTTTGTCGATGAGTGTTTCCTCTATAATACAGATTAAAATCGGTAATCACCCGTTGTGGCTACTAGATCTTGTTAAAGGACCGATTGTGAAAGTTACGAGTTTGTTGCTATTGGTCATCCAACAACAAACCATTGAGATTGTTGCTATTGATGAAGTTACTATTGAAGCACTAACGTATGGTGAAGTAAAAGAAATTGAATCAAATTCAGAAACATAAGAATCGATGGAAGAATTATGTGTCTTTGAAGATGATTCATGCTAACTTGTTATCAGATGATCAAAATAATAAAAGAATTGTTATTGAATTGTTAACTTTGTTATTGAATGAAGGAAATATAAGTTGTTATTGCATTGTTAATTTTGTTCCCGTCCCTCGGTCTGTTCCCATCCGGATTGCAAATAGAAATCACGTCTTTAGGGATGGATTACAGACGGATCACATTCTATGGACGAACGTGTCAGGCCGTTTATATGCCATCTATAATTACGGATGAAACAATTTGCGGACGGTCACTTACAGTTGTCCATAATTGCGGACGCCTTAGGGTATTCGTCTGCAAGCCATCCGTAAATTACGGACTCGCATCCTGTATTTGTCTGCGATTAGAGATGGTTTGCGGATGCGACTCATTTTTGTCTGTGATTGCGGACGATTTGCTGACAAATTTCCCGTTCCGTCCGCAGATGTCTATAAATTTCTCGACTGCGACTCTTTCTCATCTCCTAGCCATTGTTTTCATCCGACTTCTGTCTATCCCCTACGTCAGCCGTCCATCGTCCATGTCCGTGAGTCGATCGTCTGTCCCAGTCCGTGAGTCGTCTGTTCTTGCCTGTGAGTGATTCGTCCGTCCATTCATGAATCGATTGTCCATTCCTGCGTGAGCCACCATCCGTCTGTCCGTGAGTCGTTCGTCCCCGTTCGTGAATCGTCGTTCGTCCGTCCGTGAGCCATTCATCCCCGTCTGTGACCCGTCACCATCACCATTACCAGAAAATTAATTTACGTTTTATTTGTTATAATTATGGTTAAATTTACATTAAGTTAAAATTTGGTTAAGTTAAGTTTAGTTAGATTTGGAATAATTTTAGTTAGATTTGGAATGTGTAGTTTAAGTTTTTGTTGAAATGTCTACAAAAATTTTGATTGGTTTAGTTTAATAGCACGTATATTAAATTATATGTCATTGTTTAGTTTAATAAACACATATATTAAATTATATGTGTTTGTTAAATTATATTTGAAGTATTTTAAGTTAATTTTTTTAAATAAGTATTGAATTAAAACTTGAAATTAACAACAATTATAATATTTAATTTAAAATTTTAGTATGTCTCGTCGTGTTGGAAGAGGCGATAACACGAGAAATCGTTCTACCTCGGAGGAAGTACTAACAATCCATCTCCTCCACAACACACGAGACAATTTGATACGGTATTTTTGGATTTTAGGAATCCAAATTTATTTACAAACACTGTATGAACACAAAATACGCTGTATCCATTTTATCAACAGATGTCACCACCGGTCGAGCTAATGATGCATCACGAGCCTCCAATGCATCACGAACCAACGATGGAAGAACTTTTATCGAATGGATGAAAAAAGATGTAAGCTTCCTCGTTTAGATCCAAGTCGTGAAGACGACGCACAATGATACATAACACTAAATTTAAATGTAACTTTGTAAATAGTTAGTTAATTAAGTGTTAATTTAGCTTAATTTTGATTTATAGGCTTGGCTATGATCAACTTTCTCGTCATATAACAAAGACGATGAAAGGTGATTATGATCGTCCATGTTATAACTGGACACAGACCGATCCAGATATCAAGGAATATTGGTGGAAATCTTTTTGTGGTACGTTTTTACTAATATTTATTTTAATAAAAAAATTAAATAATAGTTGAAAAAATAATTACTTCATTATTTCAGCAACAATTTTATTGGAACCCTTAGAGTATCGGACTGGTAAATTCTAAATTTGAACGGGTTGTGGGAGCATGTCAATCCCATCATTCCGATAGAGAAGGCTACGGGATATGTGCATATACTGATGGTTCCCATTCTTTTCCGGAAGTTTACGAAGATTTGGTAAGATTTTTAATTTTTTATGATTTTATACGATTGACATTTGCTTAATCTTAGAAACATATATTTCAAATTTGTTTTAGACGAAAGAGAAGAGATCTGAATCGTTGTACGTTGAATTGTTGGAACGTACACACACTAAGAAATCCAACGGTTCGTGGGTAAATTACAGAGCGAAACGTGTTCACGACGACGTTCAGAACATGGCATCGGAACGAGTATCCCAAATTTCTTCGAGAGAAGACGTGACACAATCTTCTCTAAGTCAGGAAGAATACAACGATTTGTATTTCGAGGAAAATTCATTACAATTTAATATAATTTTGTAATTTATAATCTTAATTAAATTTCGATATTTCTTTTACAGAAAATAACACCGTACAAAGGTTGCTTATTTGGTCTTTGAGGAATGGCATTGCAACATGCAAGTTCCTCCAAAGGCAAGACAAAGTAGCGACAAACGAACTTCGAAATACTGTATCTAGAATGCAACAAGAATGAGAAAAAACGTTCAAAATTACAAAGAGAACGTGAACGATCACAAAGGGAACACCAGCAGTTGATGAAAATGATGAAGGAACAAATGCCTTCTATCAACTGGGATATATGCAGAAACAATGATTCTAATGACAATAATTCGGAAGTACTACCAAAAAATTTGTAAATATATGTTAATGATGTAAAACACTAATTAATTAATATTAATTTCAAATTTATAAATCGTAAATAAAATTTTTAGTTAAAAAAAACATTTCCGGATGGGTCGCATCCCGTCCCAATATATAAGGATAGTCGCGACCCGTCCTTAAATTTTGCGAACGGGTCGCGTGTTGTCCGCAAATTCGCGGCGTTTCCCCTATGTAAGGTGGTTGCGTTTCCCCTCGAGTTGCGGACGGCTTTGCAATCCGTAATTACGGACTTAGTTTTCCATCCGTATTTGCAGGCGAATTGCAGATATTTTTATTTTTGTGACCCACGTTTACGGATCACTGTTTTCCGTCCCTAAATCATCAATTTCTTCTAGTCAATTTCAAACTAGATCGTCAAATATGAGATTTATCATGATTATTTTCAAACACTAACTAAAAAAAATAAGACTATTCAATACCATATGTAATAGTCTATAGTTTATATCTTAGATAATATAGAATAACATAACATAATATTTTTTCTTAGATTCAAACTCGACTTTGGAACATAAATATTAAAATCGAATATCTAACATCAATATATTCAAATTTGAACTAATTAAACTCTTAATCAAAAACTAACTCAATGATTTTGAATTATTTCCTGCAATATATATATATATATATATAAATATAGTTTAACAAAAAAATTCATATCTGGTGTAATTTTATGCTAACCGTATCCAATGAGTTACTAGATGAACGTTAACACTTTTCCGACGTGTACGTATGTAATTGTTTAGTTGGGTATTTTTTGGTTACTTTTTTACTTTTTCACACCTATATATAAATTTTTACTGTGCATATCTTGCAAAGGAATTAAAAAGAGGAAAAATTGCAGAAACCTCTTGTTGAAATTGGTGAAAAACATAATAATGGAAGCAAGAGATAAAAATAGAAAGTGTGAACTTAAGATAATTTTTCCAAGTGGTTTGGTGGCTGCTCAGAGAGAGGACAGATATTTGTAATCATCCAACCAGCTGTTCCTGTAGTCTCTTTTCAATTGCATGTCTGCATAATTCGGACATTGGACATTATATTGATGTTTCTATTTATATTTTTGTTTAGATATATATATTTGCGTGAGAGACCAATTATTGAAGTGACGTGTGTGTATATATACATGTATGTGTAAATTTTGCAGTGTACCGGTTTATTATGATTATGATATATTGAATTTGATTATAGTTTGATTTATTATAATTTTTAAGGATTCATTTTATTTGTGTGTGTATGTATGTCTATATATATATATATGTCTGCATTGCAACCGATATAAATGTTTGATACGCCATAATGAACCTCAAATAATATGATTTAGGTTTTCTCTTCCTTTTTTCTTTATAAATTTAATCAACGATCGATAAAATAATATATTATTATATTATCAGCATATGTTTCTATTTTTAAAAATATAACATTAAAGAAATAATAATCATCCAAAATTATCAGGCTCGGCTCAACTAAAAAAACGTTAGAAAATAGGTTTTGTCATAAAATTAAAATAGATCATCTTCTACTTTTTAAGATACAATTATTCTACTTTTTAAGATACAATTATTCTAAATATTAATTAATTTTTATGAAAATAATAGATCCTAAATTTATTGAGGCTTATTCGAATCCTTTTATCGAATATGGTATGAGCCATTTCTGAAAACTATTTATGCATTTATTTAAAATCATTCAAAAGACTTTAAAATAATCACACCAACATCGAGATTCAAATAAATTAGCACTCATAGTCAATATAAATACATGTATATATCCAAATAAGTTCAAATTCCAATATTATTTTTAAAAAATATATTCAGGTAAGATAACAAAACTTCCTCTAATATATATGTGTATATATATATATATGCTATGCTAATATATTCAACACAAAATGTGAATAGCATTAAATACTGAGAGAGTTGCCAAGTTGGCTCAGATCTTTGAATAATAATAAGACCTCCACGGGGACAAAGTGCACGTTAATAGAGAAATGATCAGGCTTTGCCATAACAAAGATTACTTAATTAGTTCACTAATCAATTATTATGTCCCTTTAATTACATTGATAAGATACTTCTCCAACGAACAAACAAATAATGAATTGTTTCTTTAAAGAATATATTATTCAAAAATATATATTAATGCAAGACAGAATCAGATTCCCACTTAGATAATACCAGGCCCATTAATAGTTGATGTACTAATAGGTCGGCCCATTTGGGTCCACTTTGAGAGTCTTTGACATTAATGACCTACTTTGGTTTCATTCCCTCCTAAAATATGGGATTTTATTAAGTTCTTGCCTTATTTGGGAAATTTTTAACTTGTTGATTAGAAGATAATATTCTATTTATATTTTGAAAGGCTTCCCAAAAAATTGGATTTCGAGCATATTTAGATTAATTAACATGCCATCTTAATTTATAGAGTTTACCATAATTGGGACAATGAATTAGTCTTTTTAAACTATTTATGTACTCTAATGGAACTACTATATTTTAAAATAGATACATACACATATATGCAGTATAGGGCAACGAATTAAAACGATTGTCCAAAATTAAATATTTTAACTGATAGCAATGAGATGCACGATAATATGGAGTTATGCTATATTGCCGTACAAATTATATTCACTTAAACATGCCGCATTTATATTTTATTAGTTTATTCGAATGTAAGTTGTAACGAGAATATTAAATAAATATAAAACTTGTAATATAATAACTATGTAATAATATTGGTGAAAATAGTATAGTAATTAGATACATAAGGAATAAATATACTCGATCTGGCATTAGCACAGATTTTACTAAATTTCCATAAAGTTAGGATTCATGTATAACTTTCTCTTATCTATACATTTTAATTTACATATTACTAATATTTGATAAATGAGGTTCCACCCTAAAAATATATAAAAAAATTTATAACATTTTGAATAAAAATTTAACAAAAATCTGCGATAGTTATCCAAAAATTGTACATGATAATGTCTGATTCGAAAATGATCTTATATATAATATTACTTTCAGAAAAAATTTGTATCTATACAATGTTTAAAAATTATTAGACGGTAATTAAATGATTGAAGAACCCTAACATCTAGATAGATTGGTAATTAAATGATTGAAGAACCCTAACATCTAGATTGATTGATGGATGGTTAATTGATATTTGTAAAATATTTGTTTTTATTGTTAAAATAACACCTATATTTGTTGTAAATTGATTTCAGTTACATATTTTTTAAATGTCAAAATTAATATTATTTAAAAATGATTAAATTCTCTAATTGATATCGTATTGATCGTTCCACTATATAAAAATATCTAAATTAAACTAAATCTCGACAAAACTAAACAAATTTATAGATAAAAAAACTTTTGAAAAAATAATCCTATATCTATTTAATTTCTTTTTCTTTGTAATTCAATTTTTGACGTACCTAAAATAAAAATACTTTGTATTTTTATTCTTCTAATCAAATTAAAACTTTTTAATTTTGATTATCAATTAATCTAATTTGCAGTTATGAATGTTATTCAAAATCATACTTCAAAATACACTATACACTCTTATATATATATGGTATTGAATAATTCCAAAAATTTTAGTTAATTTTTTAAATTAGTTATACTCAATCGCATATTCGAATTTCAAAAAATCAATTGATTGATGGTGTAAATATATAGAATTTCCAAAAAATTGGAAATATATATATTTTTATTAGTCCGAACCAGATAAAAAAACTTAATACACCAAGTCTCTGTATTTCTTCTTAGAACTACATATCCAAAATAGATAATAAAACGATCACTAAAACATTAGAATTTGTATTGAAATGTTAATTTATATCCATATAACACCATACTACTTTATTTTGTAAAGTACTCCAATTTTTTTGTAAGTTGCAGTTGCAATTATTCGCCCAGAGGGTCACATGAGTAAGTGTTTCTATCAACACGGTGAAAGCAACCTTGTAGCCAATAGAACCACAGAAACTGTGGCAATCATCGAAACCAACGGTGTCAATGTAATTCTTGGTTTAGTTATCGTGCACCGCGTAACATACAATTATAAGTGACGTTAGTGATAATTTTGTAGAACATTTTACATATCGTTATTAAGAGAAGTCATTTATTTCGATTATTGAAATATTCACTCCCTCTCTAAAATTACACTAGCACGAGTACTCTCTCTCCTCTCTTAGAGGGGTTTCTCTCTCTGCATTTCATACCTTTCCTTGTAGAGAATCTTCACTTGGAAAGTGCTGAAGATTCATATGAGCTGTATATATAGGTTGTGGTGTAAGTAATGATTCCGGGTCTTCGTCCTGTTCTTATCGGGTCTCGTTGTTCTCTTTCGGGTTCTCGAGCTGCTTGGTGGGTCGGGAGCTGCATGATCTGGTATAAGATTCTTCGCCAGATTTTGCATTGTGGTGAAATTTCATGCATTTTCTGATAGGGCTTTCATGGCGTTTAGGTCTGAGTGAATATGCTTCGCATTTACGCATTTTTTAATAATTGGCTGTCTTTTCTTTTCTGATTATGTTAACTCAACACTGTGAATGAATCTGGGCGACATTATGTTTCGTGATATTTGTTAGAGTATTGAATATAGGTGGAAAATCGTTTGAATTTGTGTGGGCATTAATTGATATTGAACTGATGATGTTGGATTGTTATTACTGGTGATGATGATGATGCCTTTGCAGGGTTGACGAGGTTTAGAGCTGACAAATTGTGTCTCTGTTTTGGATTGAGATTTCGGGTTTTAATATAATGCATTGTTTGTCAGTAATCTGTTGTTTAATGTTAGATCTATTAAAAATGCGAGTTTTTCGTTTTGATGTTTCGAAGGGGGTCATTTTGTTGTGTCATATATTGTTTGCTTCTAGTTTTTTGATAGAACTTGTGAGTGATGGGGCGTTTCTGAATATGATTAGATGTTACTCATTCTAATTGATGTTAATCTTTATAAGGAAATTTGATAGATTTGCTTTGTTTTCAGATTACGAAGTCCTCCTTTGAAATATCTACGTTCTTGAACGTATGTGTTGCAAATGAATCAAGATCTGTCTTCTGGTTATAATATAAATGAAAATAATCGTCGATATGTTGTAGGCCTTTTAGGTTTTCCATTTTTGTTACGAGGAAGGCATCGCTTTGTTTCATTTTCTTTTGTAAAGTTGGCTTTGAAAAAGCCCTATTTTTGGGGGTGATTTTATGAATGTTGGTCTCATGTTAAGCCATGTAAAAGGGTATTTCTGGGCTACAATCCCTGGGATATTTTGCAAATGTTTCAGATGTGTGTATATGTCTAAAGTGGTTTTCAATATATTTTTAGAATTAAGTGATGTATATATATATATATATATAGTATTTATAAATTATAATGGAGTCATGTTGGTTTGTGCAATGTAATGTGTGCATTCATCATGTTGATTAGGCATAGGAATATAAAAATCTGATTATGTGTATATTGTCCTTATAGGGGAAGTAATGCATTCACTGTTCTGAAAGTTTTGATGCTGAATTATGTGTGTATTGCATTTGGTGAGTAACAGTCCCTCTTTAATCTGATAGCAGAGTAGCCTTTGAAATTGGTCTCCTTGGTGCCCTTTCTTGCATTGTCATGGAGCCAATCAGTTGCCGTCACAAATGCTTTTCAATCTTAGTTCTAGATTGCTATTTTGCAAATGATTTAAAAGTGTTTATTTGGGTGCATGTAATCCTTCTGAGAATCATGTTATGTCATTGTTATTATCGCTTTCACGTAGATGGTACGTTTACTATTATTTCTTGATTTGGAAGGTTAGTGTGGCATTCTAGGCATGCTATATGTATTGTTTCTAGAGTTATACATAAATTATTGCATAAACTCTAGAATGTTTTACGTTTGAAATATACGTAAGATCCTGAATGCAGTTGATAAAGTATGCATGCATGCACGTAAAGGCATGTTCGTTTAATTTTTACTCTTGGCTTGAAGTCGTGATCCTACGATTTCTTTACTCATA
Source organism: Gynandropsis gynandra (assembly GCA_036759665.1). Taxonomy (NCBI): domain Eukaryota; kingdom Viridiplantae; phylum Streptophyta; class Magnoliopsida; order Brassicales; family Cleomaceae; genus Gynandropsis; species Gynandropsis gynandra. The sequence goes on from CM071866.1 coordinate 39,033,416, forward strand.
ATTGTTTTAGATCCCATTTTGGTGTCTGCAACATGGATGTAAATGATCTCCGTTGATTTGCTAGTGAGATCATAAAATTTTATATATATTTGTGGTCGTTTTTGGGCCAAGAGTGAACAAAATTCATCACGTTAGCTGTTTGACGATATTCTCGGATGGTTGCATCTTAGTTGTTAAAGATGTCAGTATGATCACATACATTAAGCTTTAATGTTATTTGTCAATTATTGTCATTATTAAAAAACAATTTAGAGTCTGATTTTGAAGCTTTTCGACAGGTTTGGTTGCATACAACGGTTCTGCAGTAGTTTTCACTCTGTAGCTTTCATTGCTAGGCGGTTTCGTTGCCATCCTTCTGTTCTGATATTAACGGAACTTCGAGACAATCTGTATAACCTATAATCAGGCAGACTCTTTAAATTGCAGTACTAACGGTTCTAGGGTAAATTTTGGATTTTTAGTTGGCTCCTCTCCGTGCGCGACTTTTTGACAAGTATGCCTTCTTGGTGGGGAAAGTCCTCAACCAAGAATGGAAACCAAAAATCTAGACGAGAGAAGTTTTTCGATGCTCTAAATCGGAGACTCCGGTTTTCATCAGGGAGAAGAGCAGCCAACCAATCAGAAGGGATCCGCAGGCGACACAATGACAGCATCTCGGAAAGAGGGTTCCGTAATTGGGTGCCATCCGCGCCACCGTCACCTTCTGCAGTTGTATCACGATGTCAAAGTTTTGGTGGGACTTCTCTTGCTCTACCGCTTCCCCGACCTAGAGCAAATAACCCTACAATTGGTTGCACTAGTTCAGGGATCTTGAGACCCAACAAACCAGAATATGATTTGGATTTTAGCCAACTGTTGTTTTCACCTCCTCCATGTGCTGATTTTGGTAATACAGATGCTGAGCGCGATATAGTTACAGCTTCGGTATCTAGTGATAGTTCCATTGACAGTGATGATCCATCTGATTCTCGTCTTTTAAGTCCTCTGACATCAGACCATGAGAATGGGATCAAAACTGCTTCAAACAGTCCATCGAGGTAATGCTTATGCCTTTATTGATATCTGATCTCTTATTTTGGCTATTTCTAGACTGAAAAAACTTTTCTTTCTTTTGTAGTAACAAGCACCGTAATCGATCGGCTATCAATCATAAAACTGCAGTAGAGCCTGTGAAACCAACCATTGTTTGCCGTAATAATCTGGATAAGCATTTTCTATCCTCATCTCCAAAGCAACAACTACTATTCGCCGATATACAGAATTTACAGATTCCACAACAAGGTGCTATAGAAAGTACAGTATCAAGTCCTAGACATGTAGAACCACTGTTTGTATTAGATCCCGGTTTGTTGACAGGGAACATTTGTCCAGATATAACCTTGCTTGGATCTGGACAGTGCTCGAGTCCTGGTTCAGGCTCTGGTCATGACTCAATTGCTGGAGACTTTTCTGGACAGCTCCTTCGGCCACAAAATAGGTACAGTCCTGAGTGCTCTCCAGTACCTAGCCCAAGAATGACAAGCCCTGGTCCAAGCTCAAGAATACCAAGCGCTGGTGTTACCCCGCTTCATCCACGAGCCGATGGACCGAGCTCTGAATCACCCATGATACGGTCTGAAGACAGCAGACAGCGCAGCCACCGGTTGCCCCTTCCCCCCATATCAATCCCCAATACCTATTCGTTTTCTCCCAATTATCCAAGAGCTACATCTCCGACGGTCCCCCGAAGTCCTGCTAGGGCAGAGATGCCAGCAAGCCCAGGGTCGCGATGGAAGAAAGGACGTTTGCTGGGTAGGGGTTCCTTTGGACATGTCTATCTTGGTTTTGACAGGTCAGTAGCTATTAAGCTTGAATTCTACATCTACTCTTGTGTACATTCTTTATTTGGCTCGAAGTTGGTATCTGTGAGAGCTTTAGCCTTATTCTACCATTTGAACTTTAGGAGTTATATTCAGAAAAATATAATTCAATTTTCAGTTAGCATGCAATTTATAGCCTTATTAGTTTAAACTTTTGTGTCATTATTATTTCTTGTTATCTGAAGTTGATTTTCCTGAAATATAGATTCTCCCACAGTTTTGATTTTCACATTCTATATTTAGTTTTTCTGCATGGTTAATGTTTTTGTTTTTGGAAGTTTTACGTCTCTGTTCCTCTTTTCTGTTCTCAGGGAAAGTGGTGAGATGTGCGCTATGAAGGAGGTGACTTTATATCCAGATGATCCAAAGTCCAAGGAGAGCGCACAACAACTTAATCAAGTAAGTCTTGGAGATCATATCTCGCTTTACTTCCTTCAGGAATTTGATGGTAAAAGCATATGCCTCTTTGCAACTTGGGACAGGAGCCATTGTTTTCTTGTTCTCAGTTAAAATATTTCTTGCAGGAGATAGCCATGCTAAGCCGTTTAAGGCATCCAAATATCGTGCGATACTATGGCGCTGAAACTGTAAGTCCTCATGTATATGGCTCTTGTATTGTGAAACTAGCATGTGGAAAAGATGTTGTATCCTTTCTGATGATTGAAAATAAGCTAAAGATAGTATACTTGAGAAGAATTCGCCTGATATATGAAATAAACTTGCCCACATTGTCATTCGAATTTAGGTTTGGTTTTGATTATCTGATTGCTTCGTCGAACACATATTGGTGTTAAATAGTAGAATTGGCGTGACAACTAATTCACGCAATCTGTGACAAGAGCTTGTTTTGTGTTTTTGGCTGATAACAGATAGGTGATAAGCTCTATATATACTTGGAGTATGTGTCAGGTGGTTCTATTTATAAACTTCTTCAAGAGTATGGCAAGTTCGGGGAGAATGCAATTCGTAGTTATACACAGCAGATCTTGTCTGGATTGGATTATTTGCATTCTAAGAACACTATTCATAGGTGAGTGTCTCTACGTGACTATCTTCAAACTGATTATGCTTATTAGTCTGTCTGCGTCTCAATAAGTTCTGTACCATACGGCTTGCACCTTGTGAAAAATGGTCGACTTTTAATATTCTTGTTCATGCTTCCATATATTTCAGAGACATCAAAGGGGGAAATATACTGGTGGATCCAAACGGCCGTGTGAAATTGGTTGATTTCGGGATGGCAAAGCATGTAAGGATATGCTTTCAAAATCTTTAGTTATCCAATAGGGACAAACTAAGATATATTGATTCTTCCGTGGTGATTACTAGTTTATATGTTCTTTTCTATGTTAATTTATTGAGCTAATAACATTCCAAGGCATATCTTGTTCATGCTATAGAATAAATCATGGGTTGATCTTCTAATCTTTGGAGGGATGATTGTGTATTATCCCACATTAGCTAAAAATGGGATCTGTGGATGCTTTATAAGGTCATGGACACCCTTCCCTACAAGCTAGCTTTTGGGATTGAGATCTATGGACTTGTAAGGATTTGGGTCTAGTATGGGATAGTTACTTATCAGTTGGTATTAGAGCCTGTTCCATGCCGATGGCCCAACTTTGCGGGATGTGCGATCGGGGATGAACGACCTAGAAAGGGGTGACTTGGGGACGATATAGAAGGCTTTCTAGAGTGGGCTATAGGAGTAGGTCGAAGTGGGCATCGGTGTCGGAAACGCGGGGGTATGTTATGGTCCCACATTGGCTTAGAATGAGATTAGTGGATGGTTTATAAGGCCATGGGCACCCTCCCACAAGCTAGCTTTCGGGGTTGAGAGCCATGGATTTGGGCCTAGTATGGGATATGTTCTTATCAGATTGCAAATCAGAGTCTTGTTGCTAATTTTCTCCGTATAATGCAGATTACTGGGCATTATTGCCCTTTATCTTTCAAGGGAAGCCCGTACTGGATGGCACCTGAGGTTACCACGGTTCTTAATTATCTGCGCTATTATTGAATGCTAATTGTTCTTCTATCTTACTATTGAAAACTCTATGACACATAGGTTATTAAGAATTCAAATGGCTACAACCTTGCTGTTGACATATGGAGTCTTGGGTGCACAGTTTTGGAGATGGCCACGGCGAAACCACCATGGAGTCAGTACGAAGGGGTCAGTGACATCTATCCGCAAAAGAACTACTATAATATCGCTCTTCATTTTTTCCTCCCGAGTAGAATTTCTTGTATTAGATTTACTTAAACGGTTTTAAAAATAGAGATACGATATATGGCTTTGTCTTATTCTGTGTTACTCCCAAAAGGTTGCTGCAATGTTCAAGATTGGTAACAGCAAGGAGCTTCCAGAGATTCCTGATCATCTCTCAGATGAAGGGAAGGACTTTGTAAGGCTTTGTTTGCAGCGTAACCCGTCCACTCGCCCTTCAGCAGCTCAGCTTCTGGAGCACCCTTTTGTGAAAAGTAGCGCTCCCCTCGAAAAGCATGTCATTACTGCTGATAATCTTGAAGTGACTGTTACCATCAACAACATTATGAGATTGCAGGTACAAGTTCTCAATTGCTGCTATGTTAATTTATTTGTTTTATACCTTTGTTTCCGATTATATTTTGTCCTGGTTGACCAGCTTCTGCTTGCAATATGAATGTATTCCCTTGTGATTTTGTTGTTTCACTATTTATTAACTGTAGTTTCTGCATACCGATCTTCTATCAGGGCATCTTAAATGCACGAAACATTCCAGGATTTGATTCTGAAGATGCCCTGGACCATCACCTAAAAGGAGTAAAACTAGCTTCCGGAACCAGGTATGGTAATTTTCCTGGTAGGGGCACCCTTATGCACGATGTACACGGGTGTCATTTACTGCTTATCGGGGTTTCAATTAACGAAACATGATCTCATCATTCTTAGTTATTTCGTGATTCTTTCCTTATATGCTCATGTTTTATCCATTTCAGTACTCCCCTCGCGCCAAGGAATATGTCCAACCCAGTTTCGCCAATCGGCAGCCCAATTTTACGTTCAAGGTCACCACAACATATGAAAGGAATGTTGTCTCCTCCTATATCGAGTCCTCATGCAAGGTCTGGTGCAACAACGCCTCTCACGGGTGGCAATGTAGGTGTTGAGTTGCATCTCCAACAGCAATTAGGAGGAGTTGGGCCAATTTCCATGTTTCCTAGCAGCTTCTACAGTGGAAATATTGATCAGGATCACAAGGATCCTGATCTTACCAAAAGATGGTCCCAACCTGCTCGAGTTCTCCATGGGACCATCTCATCAGGGCAATCCAACAACGGACAGTCTTTTCTGGCAGATCATGTTTCTCGGCAGCTTCTCGGCGAAGAACTTTCATTTACGCAGTACCTCAGCCAGAAACCAAGTTGTCCAATGCCTGACAGGGCGGACAGGACCTAGCTAGCATGTTCCTGAGCTAATTCAAGATTTTGAACTCCCAGTTTGCTGTACCAAGGTGCGTAAACACATTAACTCCGCAATACTTTACTATTTTCTTGCATTAACGGACTGAACTCAATCTATGCGTGCACGCGTTCATAATCTAGGTTCTGACATTCTAGTTTGTCTGGTACAGATAACATAATTCATCATTTACTGGCTATTGTAAGCGCTGGGATTCAAGTCTTGGAGCTTAACCCGCTAATTCCTGGTAATCGAATAAACTTTTCTCTTAAATCCAGATAGATTTCTCATTCAGCAGATTGTCATACTACTAACAGAGTAGTGTAAAGAAATGTACATGCCAAAGTATACCAATGAAAAGAAAAACAATTACAGAGGTGGTCGTGTTAAACCCTAAGAGGAGGTTAGGACTGTACAGGAGTGTCTAGGGACAAAAGCAGCAAACTTCCTTGGCTGAGGTTTTATGTTGTCATGTTCTGCTTACAGTTGCTTAATTGTATGTACTTGGATGTATGTATACCTACCTGCAACTCGGAGCTGGATAAAGGAGAAAAGGGTCTGATTCTCTATAGATGTGAACTCTTTTGCAACTCTTTTTTAACTTTTTATAGAAACTGAGAATTCTTTGGACCATTCTGTGTTTTTCTTTTTTTTAAGGCTTTGCATTGTTTCGGTGAGAAGCTTAAATAGAGCTGGTCAGAACTAGGGCTAGACAAAATACTAAAAGAATTGATTTTGAGAAAACAAAAAAGTATAAAAAAGTATTTGAACCTGCCAATAGGTTGGGCATGAATCAATGCAGATTAGGTTGGATATGGATCGGGTACCTGAACCAATATACGTTATTAATATTGAAAAATTGTTTTTGGGTTAAGTTACTCGATCGATTTGGCAGGTATTCGATAAATTGTTTTTGGGTTCAGTTACTCGATCGATTTGGCAGGTATTCGATAAATTGTTTTTGGGTTCAGTTACTCGATCAATTTGGCATGTATCCATGTCATAAAAAGTAATTTACGTTTAGGTTTGGATATCCTAAAATTTCTGTATGTGTCTAACCAGATGTGGTTAAGGTGGTTCACGGTCTACAAACTTCCCTTGGTATGATCGTGCAGGCAAAACCAGACTCAAAATTGGAACTGTGGAAAAGCCCTCAATCCTGTTCTCATTGATCTTAATTCAGAAAACTTAAAAACAGGATTACAATCTAATTCAATCTTATACATGATAAGTTTGTGTATCAAAGATTTCAACACTTACAAATTCAGTGAGCACATAACTTCCATTAGACTGTCCAATGTGTAGAACGAAATATCTCCTTATGTGGAATTGGTAAGATCCACACTAAATTCCCATAGTTTCTTGGCCAACTTGGAATCTTTTGCAAGGGAAGGGGGTTTCCCTAAGTTGCAGTCTTTGAAGTATTCTCCGGTGACCCCGGCCACCTGAGGATGCAATGCTACATAGCATGTTGTCGCCGCCCCCTGTCATTGGTTCAGACACGATAAGCCAATCTGAAGAATCAAAACCAGGCCCATGAACCGAGATAAAGCTGAATTTGGCTAACAGGATCTTTTCTTCTGTTCTGCTTATGGTCAGCATCAGTTCTCTTATAAGGTTTCGGTATATGTATATACCCGGTTACTGGTTTGGTTTGCATAGTTAATGGTCTGAAGGACTTGGTGGGAAAGCATACCTGTGGAACAGTCTTCAGCACATATTTCCCCACTAACTGAACAGTACCTGTACGGATGGATATATACATTTACATATATACCAAGTATTATGCTGTTCCGACTATGTAAGCCAGACATATATATATACACACATATGTACATTTAGAGATTAAATAGATAAAACGAAATACCATTGATGAAGCTGCTATGCTTGAAAAGATTGGTCATAATGCCGCCTGGATGAAGTGAGTTTGCGGTGATATTCACCCCGTCTTCCTGTTTAACCATACCATAAACGGTCAACTGTCGTGTTTTTGAATGCCGTATCATTACGGAACATAAATTCCTGTTTCAGTTAACCTTAAGTTGCTTTGCAAGCTCATTGGCATGCAAAATGTTAGAGAGCTTAGACTGTCCGTACGCTTGCATACTACTGTAACTGCAGAAGTGGCACCATCCAGGAAGAATGTCAATTTATGGCAATAAAGGCACGGAACGATTAACGACTCGATTACTATTACCTCGACTTGTCATTGATTTTTTCAAAACGGATTCCTTCTCTGTATGCAAACATATGAGCTTCCGACGATAGATTAACAATCCTTCCTTCTCGCTTGCTTTCACGCGATGTGTTCTTCATTGAATCTAGCAGAAGGTTTGTCAACAGAAAGTGACCTGAAATAGTATGAACATGTTATCACTTTCTTAATTTAGAATCTAAAACGTAGAATCATTGCAATAAGGGTTAGATATATTCATATGTAACCCTTCTGCATATTCTTGTTTCTAATGTAAAGAACGGTAGGAACGTGTAACTTACCCAAATGGTTGGTTGCGAATTGCAGCTCGATGTTATCCTTTGAAAGCATGAAAGGACAAGCCATAATCCCGGCGTTGTTGCTTCAACAAACCACAAGATGATCGATGCATTATCTTCAAATGACAAAACATTGACAATGGTATTATGGTATTGGTTTTGGTTTTGCTTACATGAGAACATTGAGTGGACGACCTGAGGATTTGTATTCTGATGCAAATTTCCTTACGGATTCCATTGAACTGAGATCGAGCTCCATAACGTCGATCTTAGCTTCAGGGATCTGATTCAGGATATCTTCCTTAACTTTAGCTCCAGCACTTGTGTTCCTCACTGCCATAACTACATGAACACCACGCAATGCAAGAACGCGTGTTGTCTCAACTCCTATACCACTCGATGCTCCTGAAAATTCACACCATAAGAGAATCTACTCATATATTCATGTCTACCTAGAAGAATCAAATCAATGCTACAATGATTTACTGTGTAGAAGAGAAAAGTTGCCCTTGAAGGAAAGAACTGAAAAAGTGAAGGGATTCCTGTAACAGCCTATGTTCCTGGGTATGCTCTCTTAAAGTGAAGGGATTCCTGAAAATCACTAGGAACAGCTTCGACATGTAATCAATCATGGGACGAGAAGTCTCCCAGATGATGTTTAGTTAATTAGTTTGATCGAAATCATGAAAAAGATCTGATCATAAATCCTTTAAATTCCGATTGAACAAAGCATAAGTCTGTTCCTACTCGTAAAATCATTTCCGATACAGAACTTGATCTCGGAATGGTATGGAAGTGGAGAGATTCAGACAGACCCAATTCGTAGAAACCGGAAAACTGTTAAAAAAAAAGCAAATATTTTCTGATCATAAGATTGAAGAAGACCTGTAACGATGGCAGTGAGTCCAGTTCCGTCAATTCCATGTGTGACTTCTTCTGCTGTTGAGCTAGATGAGAACCCAGATGGCCCTTTCGATCCAAAAAACCACATTTCTTTTCTCTTCAAACTTGTTTTTTTTTGTTCCACTTTTGGAGAATCGATCAATCTCTGGTCAACTCCTCGAGGAAAATGATGACCATAAAAGCTCACATGTGTATGATTTCTTTAAATCTATTTTATTAGCAATATAATAGTAATTTTGGTAAATCCAAGTTCGATTTACACTATTTGCAGAGTATTTAGAAACTTGAAAAGGCATACAATCTGTTCATGTCTCATGTATGTAAAATTAATTAGCAACTTTCCCAGAGATGATCGACAAAGAAGATGAACATTAATGCTGTATCTGAAATCTCTGCAACTTTCTTCTTATCTCGAGTTGGTAAGATTCACACTGAACTCCCATAGTTTCTTGGCCAACTCTGAATCTTTTGCAAGTGAAGACGGTTTTGTTATGTTGCTGTCACTGAAGTATTCTCCGGTGACCCCAGCCACCTGAGGATTCAATGCTACGTAGCAAGTTGTGGCCGCCCCCTGTAATCGGAAAGGACATGATAAACCAAACCAGACCCTGAATGGAACTAGGCTGAATCAAGCTATGATTAACCATGTTTTTGTTCTAGTTTGTTTATGGTCCCTAGATATCATATCAGTGAAGTGGAGATACCCTTTTTCCTTTAGTTAATGGTTCTAGAAGAGCATACCTCTCGAACACTCTTCAGCATGTATTTACCCACTGACTGAAAAATTCCTGCATCAATCCGGCCACAGAAATCTAATAGCATATCATATTATTCAATACACATACACAGATATGCACACTAAAACTAATGATTATTGATTATCACATAATGAAAATACCATAACCAACAAGCAAATGAACAGGTTTTCTAGAATTCAGGGAAGCATATCAGTGCTTGCAGGCATGTGTGCTCAAGAACATATGTCTATAGGTATCCATCTACATCATGCAAGTCGTTTATGTATGCACAGAGTTGCAGAAGAGAATCAACAAAGTCAAATTGGGCAAGTGTACTATGTATTATGCAGTTCAGTTATCGAACATGGATGGACAAAAAGGTTGAATTAGGCACATATTTACCATTGATGAAGCTGTGGTGGCGGAAAAGATTGGTCATAATGACACCTGGATGAAGTGAATTCGCGGTGATATTCACCCCATCTTCCTGTTTTATTCATTCATACCCAGAAATGAAAGCGTCAACGGACTTGATTATGAAACATAAATTCTAAGTCTTTTGTTACCTTAAGCTGCTTTGCGAGCTTGTTGGCATGCAAAATGTTGGATAGCTTAGACTGTCCGTACGCTTGCATACTACTGTAACTGCAGGAGGGGCAAAACCGATGAAGAATGTTAAATATACGAAAAGAGACGAGACAGAATGAATTAATTTTCAATCACTATCACCTCGACTTATCGTTGATATTGTCAAAACGGATTCCTTCTTTGTATGTGTACCGATGAGCTTCAGATGACACATTAACAATCCTTCCTTCTCTCTTGCTTTCACGTGATGTATTCTTCATTGTATCTAGCAGAAGGTTTGTCAACAGAAAATGACCTGAAATCATATGAACATGTTATCACTCTCTTAGTGTAGCATCTATATCTTAGAAGAATCAAACAATCAGGTTAAATAGACGTATTTATCCTGAAAAATTTAAAAAATTCGGGCTTTTCAGTGTCACGTTATTGATGTGATAAAGAATTAACACAAGCCGTATTGTTTATTGAATTCACTCACCCAAATGGTTCGTTGCGAATTGCAGCTCCACGTTGTCCTTTGAAAGCATGAAAGGACAAGCCATAATCCCTGCATTGTTGCTTCAAATGAAAACAAGTAGATCAAAACATTACCTTCAGGTAATCATACTGAATGATAAATCAAAGATACAGGATTCACATGATTTTGGTTTTGCTTACATGAGAAGATTAAGTGGACGACCCGAGGATTTGTATTCGGATGCAAATTTCCTGACAGATTCCATTGAGTTAAGATCGAGCTCCATAACATCGACCTTAGCTCCAGGGACATGATTAACAATATCTTCCTTAACTTTAGCACCAGAGCCAGTGTTCCTCACTGCCATAACTACGTGGACACCACGCAACGCAAGAACACGTGCTGTCTCAACTCCAATACCACTCGACGCTCCTGAAATTTTGACATGGGTTCACAGAGTGACCATCAATCATCGGACATGAGGTCTCCCGCGGTTAATTTGTTAAATCGAATTATGACACAGTACCCAATACATAAAACCCTAAATTCAGACAGAACCAGAACATGAAATGGTACAAAAGTGGAGAAATTCAGACAGACCCAATTCAAAAAAACCGGAAAACTGTGTAGAAAAGGCAAAATTTAGGACCGAACATAAAGATGGAAGAAGACCTGTGACAATGGCAGTGAGTCCAGTTCCGTCGACTCCATGTGTGACTTCTTCCGCTGTTGAGCGAGAAGAGAACCCAGATGGCCCTTTTGATCCAAAAAACCACATTGTTTTTTTAAATCCAAAGTTGGTTTTTTCGCTTTCGAACTTGATAACTCCTCGAGGAAATATATGACCAGAAAAACCTCAACTGTTCTTTGTTCCTAGACCACTTTTTTTTTCTTTTCCTTTATCATTCTATTATTATCACAAATAAAGAAGCACGAGTTTGTTTGGTAACAGATTGTCCAATAAATAAATATGGAAAAAAAATATATAATAATAATAACCTTTGTCAAAATTAACTTTCAATTTTTAACAAAATTTTAGTTACCAATTAAACAAAAAATTTAAAATAAAGTCTTTTAAATTAACCACTTTCTCAGTTACATGGTTTATTTTTCTGTTAAATAAAAAAGAACATATAATTATATAAGGAAAATTGTGAAAAAAACTAATTTTAGAAAATATATAACACTCCGGCGATATATTTTCCGAAATTGATCCAAATACAAATCGGCTTTGCAGGGAAGAAGAGGAAATAATGCATTTTATAGAGGCTTGAGTGTAATGGAGAGGAAGCACAATGTTGCCGATACAATTTTCTTGGGTGAGAAGAAACATTTTCATGACTTTATTAACCGATTAAAAATTAAAGAAAAAACATACTTATTTGAAACGTAAATATATTTATAAGATGGGAGTAAAAACCAAGTTACCCATTTGATTAGTTACAAAAAATGCATCTCGATTTTGTCCTTTGAAAGCGCCAAAGGAACTCTAACATATTCCCCCATTGTTGCTTCAACCACAAGAAACATAAATTTAAAAGCTTGATACTCGGCAAAAAAAAAAAAAAAAAACCGACCAAAAGTACGTGGTTTCTTTAGTGATCTTAGTTGCTTATATGACACGACACCTATGGCGTTGTATTCTGATCCAAAACTTGTGACAGATTTTATTGAACCGAGATCTAAATTCATTAAATGAATCTTTGCTGTAAAAATTTCTTTGCCAACACAAGAACACACTCAAACCACTTGATGCTTCTAAAAAGGTTCAATCGATTCAATTCTAAAGTTAACTCAATATATAAAGTTTGAGTTAAGCCTTTGTATCGATAATTCAAGTATTTTATAAAAACACAATAAAAATATACATAATTTTTAATAAATGCATTTTATTTATTAAGTAATAAATCCATTTACGACTTCACTATGTTTCAGTTACAATTGGTCCGCAATTAGTATTTTCCATAATTCATAAATCTATTGACATACAATTTTTTGGAGTTATAACAGATTTCTCGAAATTTTGACATATTAACTCGTGTTTCCCAAATGTCACTTCTATGTGATTTCACTAAGATTCAAGGAAATAAACGCTTGACTAGCCTTTCATATTGTGGCTTTCTTTCTCGCTTCTCTCCCCATGTGCACATCTCCTTATCTGATGCTCCGGCTCCTTTTATAGCTACCAAGTTTGATGGGCAACAAACAATCTAGAAACCTATTAGTCAAACCTTACAAAATCTCCAACAAGAATCCTAAAAATATGACACTAGTTTGACTAAGACTAAATCAACATTCTCCACCTTTTTTACTAAGGTGCTGACTGGTTGAGTTGCAGTCGCCTGCAAACGTGGTGACTGCGTTTTCTAACGACTGTAGACGAGATTAAAACCGACTGGTGGAGTCGCAGTCATTCGTAATCGCCGCGAAACGCGTAATTTTAAAAGCTGGAATAATGTTGCATCACGATTGCGTTTTGGTACGTTTTATTAAAATTACGGAAATAACATTCAAATTTAATGAGAATTACTAAAAAAAACATTCGGTCTCTCTTTCTCTCCTTTCTCTCATCGCCTTCGGTCTTCGGTCTCTCTTTCTCTCCTCGCCACCTTCGGTCTTCAGTCTTTTTTTCTCTTCTCTCTCTCGCCGCCATCGGTCTCTCTTTCTCTCCCTTATCTCTCTCGCCGCCTTCGTTACGCAATCGTCAAAACTTTCTTAAACGGTTTGTCGGTATGGATTTCGAATTTCCTAGGGTTTCCTATGTTTATGTAGTTTTCATCAAGTTTTCTTTTATGGGGTTCTTGAATGTCGAGTATTATGATGCTGTGGGAGAATTCTTGTATATTAATGATGTGTCTTGCTATGTGGTTATTCGATGATAAGTACATTGAGTCTTACGATTTCCTCAGGCCCTATTAGAGCTAATTTCTTTGATTTTTCTTAGCATCCAGACAGATTCCAAGTCTAAATCTTCCTGTAGTTTGAATACCCACAAAAAATGATCTCCCTAGTTTCTCTTCCGTTTGGATTTCTGATAGTTTCTAGGCTTTTTTGGTTTTGTCTTTTGTAGAGAAATCTGGGTCTCACTTCAGTCTCAGGGTAAGCTAACGATCGAATTGTGGGGAGGATGTTGTCTAGGTTAGCCGTACTTTTTGCCTTGTTTTGGTTACTCGTTGTTCCATCTGAAGCGAATGTTTCAAGCATAGATCTAGGTTCATAATGGTTGAAAACTTGCAGTAGTTAATCTGAAACAAATAGGAGTATTGGTTTCATGTATTTATCCATAGGATGATGATTTGGCGTCTTTTATGGCTTCTAGTTATTCAGAAGTAAGGTTTCTCTCGGCCTTCTTTCTTTGATGTTTATGTCATTTGTTCCAAACACAAATCAAGAGACTATATGTTAATTTGGCATCTGCATGTTCTGTATTTTCTAGGGTTTCCTGTATTTTGTTATGAATCCTAAAAAGAGTTACTCGCCTTGCATTAATGGCATCTACGTGTTAGTTCTTTGTTTGTCTCTGTAATAAGAAGAGGAAAGAGATGAATTCATGGCCACGACAACCATTCTTCATAGTCTCTTTCAGCTTCTTATCTTGGCAGTCATTGCATCATCTTATTTGATTTTTTGGTGTTCCTCGCATTGCATCAGTAATTTTCCTATCCATGTCGAATTGTGTCCTTATTTTTCTTTTTGTGTCTGTATCTATAGATTCACAAACATTCTTTTAGCCATTAGCCAAAATTTCCCTTTACATTGACTTAAACAGAAAACAACATGCAAATACTTTTTTTAGATAGAAATCTGTTCAATACAGTCTGATGGTGAAGCCAAAAGTATCTAATCAACATGTTCTCGTAGTCATTCCTTTATGAGAAAGAAAAGTCCTTAATTCTCTATATTGCTCTTGTGCCGATAATTCAAGAGAGCATCTTATTTCCTTTATGATCTGCTCGTTCTTGTGTCTCTTTTTTTATCTTATTAGAAGAATCTCCTATATTCTTTTCCTTGTTCTGTTTTGTGTTTACAATGTAACTCAATGAGAGATAATGTTTGCTGTTTGATAAGCTTGTGATGACATCCATTATTCTTTTTTTATTTTGTTTCTATTCTTAATTGGTGTTAGTTGTGGACACATGGCCTGGGGAAGCGGTGAATGCGAGAAAAAGAAGGTAAACATAATTTCAAAAGAATTCATATGTGCATTAATTTTATTATTTGAACTACAATTCGTTGTGATAGTGATTCAATTTGGGATTCGTAATTTTCAGAAAATATTTTGGTCGGATCAAATGACTCGTGTTATGCTAGATGTCTATATATTAGAGAAACAAATCGGTCATACGAAAGGAGGAAACCTAAGTGACATTGGTAAAGAGAACATGATTACAGAGTTCAATATTTTGAATGAATTTGACTTGTGGGAAAATTAAGAATAAGATTGATAGACTGAAGAGAGACTATTACATCTACCGTAAGATCACTTATGGGGCTACTGGTCTAGGACTTGATCCTATAAATGGAACTCTTCAAACCCCTGACCATTGGTGGAAAAACAAAATTCAGGTATATTTATAAAATTTTGTTATGTACTAAAATTCACATATTTTTATATTTTATTGAATATTTATGTGTCTTTTTCCTTTTAAAGGTTTATCCAGAGGCTGAAAAACTGCGAACAAACCCTATAAAGTTCATTCCACTCTTACATGTGGTTTGTGGGGATGTAACCATAGTGGTTGAAAAATCATTGCAACAACGATGCGGTGTAATCGGTCATGTTCCACCTGTTGAAATGAGGGAAAATGAAGACGATAACGAAGGAAATGGTATGCAATTACGATGCAAGGTTCTACACAAGGTCCTACAGATACACATGAGGAAGAGTCCATGTCAGATAGGGAAAATTCTTCACATAGATTAGAGACCATATATATAGACTAATCGATAATCTTCTAGGCCAAATACAATGTGTAATGTGGGTCAAAAGAAGAAACGTAAGTGCACACCTATGGAGACTACAATAGAACATATTGTAGTAGGAGCGTAATGAGTATTTGGAGCGACTGACTTAGAGACATGTAATACAACAAGGGTCTTTAATTGAAGAGGGTATGGCCAATATCGTGGCTGCTATCAAGGCTGTACCTTAATTGGTCCCTATGAGTCCTCTTTATTGGGCATCTCTTAATCTCGTAGTGACAGATGACACTATGCTAGGTGTATTTCTCGCTCTTCCAGATGAAGAAAAGTTACCATTTCTTATGGTTCAAACCAAAGAGTCTCAAAATACGAAGGAATAAAAACGTTCTCTTTATCAGTCTATTAGATTTTGATAAGTTGTTTTTATGCTTTATACATTTATCATATTTGGTTATACGTACGATTTTGAACTTTGGAACTTGAATGTGTTATTTTCTAGTTTTAAGATGTTTATTATATAATTTCACTTTTGGATTTACTTTTAAAATTTGAATATATCTCTGGCATAAGAAAATGAAGATTTGCAGGCAATTGTAAAAATCAATAATGGAGATGATGGAGCACTTAATGCGTTGATTGGCATAAATCCCATGAGATACTGTTTAAAAGAAAAAATCAGAACTGAACCAGCGTGAGGACTACGGATTATGCATCAACTGATACATGGGAGTGATGAGAAATGTCTTCATTTTTTACGCATGAGAGAATCTGTGTTTTATAAGCTTTTGAGAAAACTAAAGGAGCTTGGATTCCAAGAATTTTATAAAGTGGGTGTCGAGGTGGCTTTGGACATGAATTTGAAGATATTAGGACATAACATATCGCAGAGAGTCGTAACAGTGGATTTTTAAGTTTCTCAGT
Organism: Gynandropsis gynandra; assembly: GCA_036759665.1. Taxonomy (NCBI): domain Eukaryota; kingdom Viridiplantae; phylum Streptophyta; class Magnoliopsida; order Brassicales; family Cleomaceae; genus Gynandropsis; species Gynandropsis gynandra. The sequence goes on from CM071866.1 coordinate 39,049,742, forward strand.
GGACCGTGACAAATAAGTTTGATGAAGTACTTACTACCTTATGTCGACTGCATTTGGATAATGTTTCATAGAAGAGAAAAGATTTTGTTGAAATATAACCGATGATTCGACACAACAGAATATATTTTTCATGTTTCAGGGATTGTATTAGAGCATTGGGCAGAACTCATATTCCAATACTCGCTAGTGGCAAAGATAAGATCAAATATTGGAATCTTAAAGAATATACATCAATGAACATCTTAGGAGTGTGATATTTCAACATGAGATTTATTTACACACAGATTGGAGTTCCTAGACGTGCATACAACACAAAGATACTAATAGAGTGTGTACGACATGATGAGTTCTTTCCTTTTCCAGATTCAGAACAATATTTTTTTTAGTAAACTCTGGCTATCCTAATCGAAAGAGTTTTATGGCTCCTTACCAAGGTGAACCATATCATCCTAATCAGTTTTCTGGACGTCGACCAAGCACTATACCTGAGATATTTAATAAGAGACATTCTTGATTACGTTTAGTGATTGAGAGGACGTTTCGGGTTTTGAAAGGTAAATGGAAGATTTTAAAAGGTCCAACTTCGTTATAGTATAAAAATACAAGAAAACATTATTGTGGCTATCATGACACTTCATAATTTCATTCGAGATTCTAGTGAAAAAGATATTGATTTTAATATTGCTGAGACTACTAAGGATTACACTCCAGAACTCACTGGAAATATGTCTCCATCACGTGATAATATTGTTATTGATATATTTTATTATGCAACTACTGATGTTTATATGTCAAAGGTAATAAATGGAATAGCACGAGAAATATAGAATGCATAGCGTTAATGTTAGAGATATGATTATATTTTATGGTTTATATGTACTCAAAAAGTTTTTTAGATATTATGTGTATTGGTTTATATGTGTATGATTTTTTAGATATTATATTTTATGGTTTATATGTATTTGAAATTTTTTTAGAAATTATATTTTATGCTTTATATATATTTCAAATTTTATTTCAATGATTTATTATAGTTTATATTTATTGTAAATATATATAAATTTGTGTGTATATATATATATATATGGGTGTATGAAAATATTTGATTATGTTTTTGATAAAATTATTTTAAGTTTCTATTATAATTTATTTTAATGGTAAATATAGATATATATATGTATATATGTATATATGTATTGTATATGTAAATATTCTAATAATTTTTTAATGTTTAAATTTATTTCAAATATTTGAAAATATAATTTAAAACGCTTCTAATCGCAATCGCTACCAAATGCAGTGATTCCATCGTTCAGATAAAATGAAACAAAATGTTTCCAATCGCTGACAGAAACGCCATCGTTTCCACAAATCAAGTTCTAAGACTAAATCAACATTCTCTCCATCTTTTTACCTTATGCTCACACAAACAATATATCCAAAAACTTATCCATAAAATGATAATCGGTGAAATGATTAAAGATTCAAAAGTATAAGTTTGAAAAAGTCAAACTAATCATGTCTTTCAGTTTCAACTGAAGTAGTACTTTCAAAATACATCATTAGTTCATCTCCAAAATTTGGCTTTTGTGTTGCATCATGACATTGACTAGTACATTCTTCCCCAATTTTAGTGAGCAATAAGAATAAAAAACACAATTCACACACACTAGTTAGTTCACTCAATATAAATAGAATATGTGATCTCTATAGACAAATTCTTTTGGATTTACGACAAATCCCTTTTTTTTGTTTCCATGGATTTCAGTCGACATATTTGCATGAACCTTTCGCTTCTTCTTTGAAATTACTCCCCTTCAATTGATATGTTATTTTCTTAGAACATGTTAAGAAAATAACTACATTTCTCATATCTTCCACAAATTTCAACATGTAGATTTTTTTAAATAAACTTCGCATTCTGAGATTATATACATTCTTGAAAAATTAAGAACAAGTTTAAACTTGATCCAATTTAAACATACGCATCAAACTATATATAATACGATCCTCCTAAGGTATACCTCATACTCCATCAGATACATTTGTTGCAAAGCGTACTTTGTGAATTCTTTTTATTAATACACAATAATTATCTTAGACTTCTAGGACACCGAAGTTGATAGTTTCCATACCATTTAGCTCAAGCTACCTTTTTGTGTACGCTTACGAAATCCTAGTGGAGTATTTAGATCATTTTTATGATTTTATGCCCTTGAGACGTCGATTTTGAAAATATCCCACCAGTTAGACCTGAGTAATCCCTTACTTTATAAAAAAATTGTACTTAAACACAATTTAATTGTACCCGTTTGAAATTTAATTGTACCTTATGTAATAACAGTTACCTTCAAGTGACGTTGAAATACCCATGTTTGGATAATATAAAGTAACCTTAATGAAGTTTATATAAACTTGATTTCACCAGACTTGCCACTTAAAATTTTGAACATATTTCAATATAAGAAAATACAAACACCCAACGATTTTCTTAGAAAACCAAAGCAATTCATATCCAATGATTTTTGTAAAAATATCTGCTAGTTGTCGTTCAGTAGGAACATAATCATTTAATTTTTGTTTTTTTCTTAACTTGTTAAAAAAATGATGCATAATCTCTCCATGCTTCGTTCTAGGGTGTTGCATAAAAAATTCGAAATATTTACGACATTCGTGTTTCCACAATGAGCAAAACATATTAAGAATTCATATCGTCATTAGAGAATATTGTGCATTATTTAGTCTTTACATCAAGTATAACAATTATTCATGGCTCTAAAATATTGTTTAATGAAGGTTATCCAACCATTTTCACTACTCTTTGTCCAATAATTTTGTTTTCTGACCATTTCCTATTGTTATGCTTCCGTCCTTGTTATCTATTACGTGTCTAAAGAAAACATTATCAATATACCATGTGTAACCACAACAATCATTAGTTGCGATATAAACAACATTGTAGTGAATATCATCTTTATTTACCCAAATGTTTATAATTTTAACTTGAAATAAGTTAGAGTACTTACCTCTTGAGAATGAGTTCTTCCTCATATGATAACGAAAATCATGGATATGACCTTATTTTCCACAATGATAGCACTTCTTTAGATATCTTCTTTTATGATCAATTTTGTAGTGAGGTGTACCTGATTGATGAAGAGATATGTTTATGAGATTTTTAGTTGAAATAAAACCATAGACACCTTGTGCCTTTGTAGATTTAGATGTTGACTCAATGTGTTTTATACCACTAGTTTGAGCCACCTTCTCTTTGCCTTTACTTGATTCAAGATATCCTAAACCAAAGTGGTTTGGTTCAGTCTTTCTAATTGTTAAAATATGATCCAATTTTTTGGTTCCATTGTTTAGCATCCTCAAGTTTTTCTGAGTCTTTTCTAAGTGTTGTTTCGTCTCAGATGTTTTGTCTTCTTTAATTTTTAGTTGTTCCCCCTTAACTTTCATCTTTCTTTTTGTATAATCCAATTCTGGTTGTATTGTCGTGAGTCTTATCAGCAATCATGATTCTCGTGTACTAGCTTAACATTCTTTTGGTTCATTCTTTCCCAGGCTACATATAAAGTTTCCATGACAAGTTCCTTTTCATCATCACTACCAGAATCATATGTACCTTGATCTTCTCTAGGTATTTAATTATCATGTCCAATAATTCTAAAAAAATGATAAAAAAATTATTCAGTTTAGAGTCTAACTCACTGAATGTGTCTACTGATTTTCTTTGCCTTTTTTGTGAGTTTTCACACTCATTCTCAGTGTGTCCATATCATTTGCAACCAACAATAGATTTTATTTAAGTTCTTAAAAAAATGCCTATCCCCTTTGAATTGTAGAACATTCTCGTTGTGTATGTTTATAACCTTTGCATTCATGGTATTTTATATTCGTTCTTCCTTTAGTATTTAGATTATATTCAATTTCTAACGATTGCGATACTGCCCAGGTTTTCTTCTTTAATATTGGTTGAGCTTCTTTACAATCAAACCAACATCCTTTTCTTTTCTTGATATTTTATCAGGTGGCGAAAGAATCATCGTATGCATACTACGGGGGAGAGGGAAAATGAAAAAACTACCATTAAAGTAGCCCATGCAAATTGCATGATTCGACTTTGTTTAGATACTGAAGATTTGTGTAATTCTAGGTCATGCTTGCCTGGTTCTTTGAAGATGTGTCTTGCTTTAGCTCGAGTTCCATTTTGTAAGCTGCCAATATACCTATAATTTCTTTGAACCTTGTTGAATCTATATCCAATGTAGATTTCATAGCCACGTCTTTTGATTCAAACTTCTATGGTAGACATTCGAAAATTTTCTACACAAGTTTTCATCATTATATCCTTTTCCAAGAATATAAAACTCCCCTATACTGGAATCTTTGCTCGTCCTCGAGCAAAACTAGAGTTAAGCACAAGAAGAGTTAGACAACAACCGGATACTAGCACGGGTACTTCAAAAAATCAGCCATCATGTACAGCAACGCGTGGCACGAATATAGACCTAAGTAAAATTAGTTCAAACTTCTATCGACCGAAAGCCACGAGCCGTGCAATCCAACACATCACCCAAGTTCATTTCACTAACCCCTAGACAACATCCAAGTAATCTCCATACCAATTTATCCATACATACGTGAGATACCTTTCTTAAAGAAAATGATGTCCTTTTCTTTCTTTTCTTTTTTTCTTCTTTGAAAATCCGCCCTCGGTTTTTAGAACTTCGGAGTCGAAGATGATAACTTTCTATTTAGACCCAGGTTGCCGATTGGCACACTAATAAGGTATTGTAACCTTAGAGGATTGAAGAGATCGTGTCATTGAAGAATTATTTAGACTAAACCATTGAGTTCAGGCATCAACTCTAACCCTTAGGACGTAGAAAGCACTTCAACCCACCACTTAGACTCGAATCATCAAGACGAATGCACTTATGTCAATGTAAGGCGAAAATAGCTAGAAGCTTATTCTATTGGTACCGGAGTGTAAGCGTGTGGAATCATAAAAAAATAGAAAAGTAAATCTAAAAGGTATCCAACCTAGCAAAAACTGAACGGTATACATGAAGCCATGGATTCATGCACAACTACTAAACTATACAGTATCTAAAAGTCCTTTTTAGCAAACCTAGGCTTTTGTTCCCTATTTGACAAAGTCACACAAAAAATGCCTAAAGCTAAAAGTGTCATACTAGATATCTGGTAGAAATCCTAAGAGAGAAAAAATGACGTAAATGCTAAAATAAAAAAGAAGAACTCAATATCTAATTCTAATCGCAAGTATATCACTCAATGAGTACCCCCAGGACTTGAATGGAACACAATCCCGCTGTTCAAAATCTGTGAGAGCAACTCGCATCAAAAGACTCGGGATATGATAAAGAAAGTGAAAGATGTACACCTGGTGTATTCTGCTTTCCCGAGTTTGTGGTACATGTAAGCGTCTACTCCGTTATAGGTAAAATCAAAGTGGAGAATCTGCGATAACAGACACATAACCCACAATAAAGAAATTACGATACATCATGGTAGCCGGTAGAGTACATACAAGCGAAAAAGGAAAAGAGTTAAGTTCTGAAAATAATATAAAAAAAAGATACGACTCTCGGGTTGTCTCCCGAGAAGCGCTTGTTTATAGTCCCGAGCCTGACCAAGATGCTCTACTCATCATCATCGAGGTGGGCATCCTCGTCGTCGTATGTGACGTCTCTTTGCGCGTCTACTTCATGCTGGGTCCCCAAATCCCGCTGCGTGAACTGATGCCTTTTCAGTGATCCAATCTGTTGTAGAATGCTTCACATATGGAGGAGACTCCGAAATACTGTTGACAAAGAATGCTTGGTCGTACATAGAACACAGATCGGTCGGATTCCTTGTAAAACCAATCATTCTGGATGTGTTCCCCATAAGCCTGGTCGTATTGTTCTCAAAGGAGGGAGCACGGTCGTACTTAGTGTTCTGATTGGTCGGGCTGTGTTCCAAGATGGTTGCCCCGTCGTGCATATTATATAGCTCGATCGAGCTTTTGTCGTTCTAAATTGTTACTGAGAGGAGTGCACGGGCCAGACGCGATGTTTGCCCGGTCGTGTTGTTCCCAAAAGAGGGAGCCCAGTCCTGCATCTCAAACAGCCCGGTCGGGAATGACATGTTGCTAGGTCAGACATGCATCAAATTCATCACCTTTCGCCTTTTTCAAAGTTCCTGAGACTTGTCGGTACCCATGGACTTCATTGTGATCAGCATAGGCTTCTCTTTTGCTCGACATTAGAGCTATTTCTAGTGGTTCATCTAAGACATCAATGGAAAAAAGACTCTATCACTGATGGTTTCTTGAGGTTCTGATCCAACCAAAATTCCACTGTCTTTTCTCCTATTTTCATCGTCAATTTCCCTACCCTTACGCGTATGATTGCATCGACAATGTTGAGGAATGGTCTTCCCAAAATAATAGGTACCTTTGCATCTTCTCCATGTCAAAAACCAAAAAATCAACAGGGACTTAATAACCTTAAGTGGTACATCCTCCAAAATCCCTGTCGGGTATTTCACTGACGATCAACAAACTGTAGTACCATCTTCGTAGGTTTCATCTCACCCATATCCAATTTCTTTCAAATTGACAATGGTAGGAGGCTCACACTAGCCCCTAAGTCACAGAAGGCATTGCAATGGCAACGTTTCCCAACTTACAAGGGATGATGAAATATTTGGGTCGGGTAATTTCTATGGTAGCCCATGTTGGATAACAGCGTGTGTTGCAGCCGTGACCTCACTATTTCTTCTTCCATACTACGCTTCTTGGTGAGGATATCCTTGAGGAACATAGCGTAGGAAGGTATCTGCGTGATTACTTCAAGGAAGGGCGTAGTGATTTCAATCTTGCAGAGGTGGTGCCGGTACTCCTCTCTGTTGATATCCTTGATAGCGTTGGTTCTTCACTTGTGCTCTAAGCTGGAAATTCTAATTTCGAGGTTGACTCCAAAGTGGCTTAGGCTAATAGTTTCCTTGCAGTGGATTCAAGACGTGTTAGGTGCTCTTGTAGGAAAAATTTGGATGGTTCCTCTAGCTCGGATTGTAGTTGTTGGAGTATGGGTTGTTGGTTACATAATTCACATCCGCAACCTCCTAGAATCCATGATAATCAAAGGATACTTGGTGCATGGTTGCCATTTGCAATTTCATCTCAGCAAGTTCAGTCGGCAAAGCAAGCACCTCATTTTCCGTTCCCCTAGCTGGTGGCCGACCACTGTACTCACCCGATGAAGTAATTCTTCCCTCAACCATCTTCTCGATCTTGGCCTCAATGGCGATGAACAAAAGGTCATGTAAAGAACCACCACAAGCAGAGTTCAACCAATCTCTTACATCGTCACAAAATTCCTCAATAAATGTAGATATGAGGTACCTCTTGTCCATCCCATGGTGAGGGCACTCTTGTTGGTATCCTTTGAATCGTAGCCAGGCTTCAAGAAGATTCTCTTTAACCTCTTGCACAAACGAATTCATCTTGTTCTTTCATGACTACATCTTATGGGGTGAGAAGAATCGCATCATGATGCGTTCTTCGAGCTGGCTCCACGCGTGAATGGAATTTGATGGTAGAGTGTAGAGCCATTTAAGTGAATGCTCCCTAACTAAGATTGGGAAGGCAAACAATATTATTGCTTCATCTTGTATCTCGGGGTATGCTTTCATGTTCGAACACAACATCTTGAATTGAGTAAGATGCTGGTTCGAATCCTCTGTAGGTCATCGCCTGAAAGGCGATTGACTCAACATCCGAATGAGGGTCCGCTGCAGTTCAAATCTGTTTCTATCCACTTCGGGCCTTCGAATGCAGGAGAGAAGCTGTGTGTGTTTAGGCGTGGTGTATGCCTCATACGTTTCCGGTGCTTCCTCCGCAACCATCACTTCTTCGCTAGATGAATCTGTTTCTTCCTCAATTGTTGTTTCCTCCTCTAGACTCTTGGATGCACTAAGTTTTGCTTTAAGTTGTTTTAACAATGCTCGAGTATTTCTCTCAATTTCGGGGTCGAATAGGAGTTCCTTTTCCTGCAAAATCCTAGAAATACAACGAGGAATCTACACGTAGGAAGACAACAACAAACAAAGCCTTAGATCAGAAGAGATGTATTAGACTCAAATAAAAGAAAATTTGCAGAAAAATAAAATAAGCAAAAAGACTCGGAAAGGATTGGATCTCGACTCAAAAGAAATCCTAATTATAATGTCGTAACTACTTCCCCGGCAACGGTGCCAAAAACTTGATGATCGAAGTATTAAATTCCTAGACCACTCTACCGCATGTATACAGATCGTGTAGTACCAGGGTCGATCTGGTAAATAGAACATTACGGGTTCGAGAATGTCATGACATGTAATGGACGTTTCTATGAATCATGAAATCAGATTATCTCGATCAATGGGGAACTAAAGTTTAAATCAAGTACCTAGGAAATCAGCATACTCATCTCTTGATGCAAAAAATTGAACATCTAGATGCATGAAGAACAATAGAGAATTCAACCTCAATGATCGGAAGTGACTCTTTCGATGCCTAAATCCACTACATAGGAAATCAACGTACTCTGGGTGCCTCAAATCAATCATCTAGATACATGAAGATCAATAGGGAACTCAGCCTCTCGGAAAAATTGAGAACTCAACCTCAATTATCGAAAGTGACTCTCTCGATGCCTAAATCCACTACCTAGGAGATTAACGTATTCATCTCTCGATGCAACAAATCAAACACCGAGATGCATGAAGATCAATGGGTTATGGGGAGCTCAATCTCAATTATCACTATTCCTAAATAGATTAACCAACCAGTTAGATTCTCATTAATCTAATACATTCTAGGGTTAATTCCAAGATTTAAATCTGACTTCTCAGCCAAGACAAGCCTCTAAACTCATTCATACAAGTGATCAACAATGATGAAAGCATTAAGAACAACCCATCAAACCAATTGAGACAACAAATCCAAAATCAAGCCTTAAGAACCAAACGAATCCATTACAAAGCACCCCTAACCCATAGCAAGGAGGTTTACTCGGAGATCATAGAAAATAAAAGGCATAAAATTTTCATCTTCCTATTCTCCAAGAACGATCTTGAATTGAGTTCTTCAGCTTCCCAAAATCCGCTCCTCAGCTCCCCTAGGCTTCAGCCGCCTCCTCCCCCTTCAGAATTATCTCTTTTCTGTTTAAAACGTGTTGGTTTCCTCTTCTTTTTTCCGAACGGTGCGCCCGTTTCCTTTTCTCCCTTCTTTTCTTTTCTTTCGCGTGGTAGGTTTCCTCTATGCCCGGTTGGGCACATCAAATAGCCCGTCGGCTACCTGTCTTCAAAAGGGTGATCGCCTGTGCAATGGAGTTGCCCAGGCCGTGTAGTATATTCTGGAGTGTTTCTTGTTAGTGAGCCCGATCGGGCTATCTAAGGTGCTCGGTCGGGCACTAGACTTTAGTTTCACCTGATCATGCTGCTAGATGTGCTCGGCCGGGTAGAATACACTGTCCGGTCGGATGCTTGTGAATGTAGGATAGTATTGGACATTTACTCGTGTTATATCCCGATATCTTCATTTTCTGCAAAACACGAGAAGACGATAGAAGAAGACTCGATTCTATTTACTAGATCAGTAAAGTCCAAAATCATAATAAAACTAACTCTAGAAAGAGATGAAAACACTATGACAAACTAGGCATTATCAAATATACACTTCATTTGCAAGAGCATTTAATCGACTACTAAATTCTTTTACATTCTTTTTTTGGTTTGTAGTGATCTTCTCAAATTTATGCTCCAAAATATCAAATCTTGGTTTGTTTACAATTGGAGTTCTTTCGGGGATTGTTTTCAATGTTTTGCATGTTTAGGAGCATTATATTTCTAAAGCTGTTAGAACTTGTCCATATCTACGAACCCTAAAATAACAAGTGTCTTGGAATTAATAGACAACAAATGTCCAATCTTTAACAGGTTTTTCAATAACCTTTCCATTTGATATATTTTCGTCGGTGGATGATCATCTCGTTTTCATACGTATTTCTTGCACGATTTTAGAGATGTTTATGATATATATGCGATGCTTTACGTATGATTCCGTATCCGTTTTAGTTGTTTTCGTGTTTTCATGTTCTTATAGGTTTTTATGCGTATTCGGTTCATTTCGGAGCTAAAGGACGTGCACGAAACAAAGTACCAACATCGAGGATCATCACGGGACAAACGGGACGAGAATCGGCATGGAAAAGTCACTACCCGCACGGGTAACTCCCTAGCCCGAGCGGGCATTTGTTACGGCGACTTTGTCCAGCAAATTGAGCACGAATCGAGCGAGAAATACCCCGCCCGGGGCATGAGCCCGAGCAGGCAGCACATGTGCCCGAGCGGGCAGGCCTTATGCCCGAGCGGGCACCCCTTGAACACGAGCGGGCAGCCTCCTTTTCATCGCGTTCTTGTGCGATCTTCCGCGCCGTACCCGAGCAGGTCACTTGCACTGCCCGAGCGGGTCGCGACCGTCACCTGCAACTCCAAATAAGTTAATTTGACTTAAAAAAAATGGGAGTTTGTTGGGGACTTATACAATAAGGAAAATGACTTTAGAGAAGAGGAATAAGTGATATTTCACTGGAGGAACTAATAGAAATGTCACCCAACTTATTCAATAATGGAAACTCATGAAAAGACAACAATCGGTGGCTGCTGCAACATAAGGAAGAACGGAACGTCCATAAGGAAAGAAAGGGAGAAAAGGAAAGAAAAGAGGAAGGAAAGAAGAAAAAAGGAGCCAGAGGTGGAGATTATCATTCATTATTCAGTTCTTGATCGAGGGAGAGAAGTAGAAGGTTCTTGCGAAGGAGACTTACGAGGAGCATTGGAGATCAACCCGACACTTCGGTTTTGTTTGGTTTTCATGTTCCTTAGACCTTCTATTTCGTTTATGTTTGTTTAAGGACGCATGAGCGAGTAGTTTGTTTGTTCTAGGAGAAGGGAATAGCCCATGGCTATCCCGAAACCACTTTTGATTTATCTTTGAATGCATCTTCCTATTTTCGTTTAGCTATTCTTTATCTGAGTGCTTAAATGACTCGTGTTTGCGACGGCCGTGTAGATGCATGTGTTAGGGGTTAGGAGAAGGACCGAAAGGAGAATTCTAAGGTTTAGAACAACCGAGGTTAGGACACAAAAGTAGGGTAGCAGCGGTTGAGGGTAAAACGGATGAATCATAGGTCTTATGGGTTTAGTTCAAGGTGTCAGCCACGAAAGTAGGAGGTAACTTGACTAGATCACGTGTCTATGCCTCGAGAGAGGGTAGATATCATATTAGGATCGTCTGTCTTAGATAACTTGACTGGGATTGCATGATAGATAGATTGATTGTTGGTTTCGGTAGTCTTGTGGTGAAACCGGTTTCCTGGAACGTTTGTCTCATTCTTAAGAACTAGTTTTTTTATTTGCTTTTAGTATTTCATTCTTCAAATCATATTTCGTTCGTTAGCAAGTTTGATTCACAATTAGAGTTTAGGTTATGACCAGGTCTCAAGGCACTTCTAGTCTACTCTAAATCGACCCAGAGATCGAGTGAACTTGTAGACAACTTAGAAAGGGCAAGGAAGAAGGTAACACCGAGCCGTTAGATCAACAAGATATGGATAATCAGAACGGCCACAAACAAATTTAGTTACCTCTCGGTAATTTGGGGCATATGCAGCAACAGCCACTCGCGCCTCAACCGTGAGAACCACAGGCTCATCCACCACATCGTTTCAGGGATTACGTGGTGCCGAACATGAAAAACGTGCAAACAGCCATAAGGATGCCTGCTGTTGCA
>CM071866.1:39063336-39087722 GCA_036759665.1 Gynandropsis gynandra
TTGTACTTGAAATAAAGGAAGATGCTATGACCTATTATTCTTGGTAGACCGTTCTTAGCTACTGCAGGTGCCATGATAGACGTACAACAAGGAAAGCTTTCCTTTCGTGTCGGAGATGAGACGATAGAATTCAACCTGTCCAGCCCCATGAACGGACCCTTATCCAAGGAGTCTTGTCTAAGAGTTGATTCGCTGGATGAGTTATCCAAAGACACACTTGATCAAGTGAGTATGCCCTATTCTCTTCTACGATATTTGACACGAGTTTGCGATAATGCAGGATTTGCGGACGAAGGAGCTGAGATGTACACGAATTTCATGAGTGCTATTGAAGCACTAGGAGATGCTCCATGTGAGGAGATACCACACGAAATCCATGCTGGTTTCGCAGCGGAGAAGACGTCCGAACTTGAGCCCGACCCTCCACCGCCTTCTCTTTGGTATGAGTACGTTCAGTCCAGTAAAACATACCCTGCTGTTATGAATGCTAACTTGAGTGCAGATGAGATGAGAAAACAACCCACACACGTCAAGAAGCATAGAAGAGTCAGCTCTTCAACATGTATGCACAGAAATTATACGGAAGACAGCCATGAACCTTCCATTGCAACTCAAAAGAAGCTGCACCAGCACTTGCACGAAGTAATGGAAAAAGACGTCATGAAACTTTTCAATGCAGATACCCTTTATCCAACCTCGGAACAGCAAACGGTGAATCCCGTGCATGATGTGCCAAAGAAAGAAGCAGTAACTAAAGGATGGCACGACAAGAAGATCCTACCTCATGAGATCCAACTAGGTGACTTAGTTCTACTCTTCAATTCTCGTCCTAATATTTTCTCGGGCAACCTACTGTCTTGTTGGTCTGGTCCTTTTCAGGTACGAGAAGTCATCACACATGGGGAAGTGGAACTATGGAGCGATTCAAGTGGAACATTCAAAGCTAATGGACATCGGCTAAAACTCTACTAAGCTGCTCAACTGATCGAAAGTGGAAACTCCATTTCCCTTTCCGATCCACCCGTCGCACACGCATGAGGAATGGAGACGTCAAAGCTTAAAGACGTTAAATAAGCACTTTCTGGGAGGCAACCCAACTGTTTTCTTTTATTTTTCTTAGTTTTTAGTTTGAGACTTGCTTATTCGCTTTCGGTTAAAAAAACTGAAAAAAAAACACAAAAACACAAAAAAATACCACCGGAAACGTGCTTCACTTCCCTTACCCTCCATCGGAGCTTCACGTCGAGGACGCCGTTCAATTCAAGTCTGGGGGAGCAGCTCACGTTTGTCAGGTGATTTCGTTTCATTTTCTTTCATTTTGCCTTTGACTTTGTAGTTTTTAGGTTATTTTTGTGGTTTGTAGTTTGTTTTTGTTTTCGTGAGTCAGAGTCGTCCCAGGCACTTGTCCGGTGTCATGTTTTGAGATGAACCCTGAACCTAGGATGCTTAATAAGTTGGCCTTCTCCGTGAAATTTTGCATGTTTGAGCTAGGTTTTCCCTAAGCGTTAGAGCTTATTAGTCGGCTGAAAAACAATAGGTCGTAGTTCTTTGGGAATCCTAGTGTTGCTTGTAGGAGGTTTAGACGAGGTTGCTAGGCTAGTTTATCGTTTATTCTCTCTATCTAGATGGCCATACTTGGTGTAGACGATGCTTTACTTCACTTTTCTATGAAGATTACTATATCTATTAGATCGAGCTTATTTGCAGATTAAGAGCGCACACTAACACTCCGCCGTCGATAGAAATAATTCCTAAAACGCATGATCTAAAATCGATATGAGTGCATCGATCTTGATACTCTTTCGATGGCTCGGGTCTAAATGGTGGGTTGGCGATCATCTTTCTACGTCCTAAGGACATGGCACAAGTAAAACGCCGCCTACTCCGCTGCACTCTTAAACGAGATGCATGAGTATACTGTCATCGGTAGTCTGGGTCTAAGTAGAGGCTAGATCCCTTCAAATCCGACGTCCTATAAGCCTAGTGTGTATGCAAAGAAAAAGAGAAATAAAAAGAAAAAAAGGAATAAAGAAATAAAGAAGCTCGGAAAAGAAACAAGTATCCTCGGTTGTTCTAGGTTTAGCATTGTCTGAAGTCTTGTTTGGTGGAGAGAGTTACGGTGGCTTGTTTAGTTTTCCTTTGATTTACTTTCTCATGGGTAGCTTTGGTGAACCTAGGATGAAGACAGAAAACTTAATTAGGCCGAATTTGCTCTCGACGTGCTAGTTGATCGGTTAGGTTCGCTTTAGCGGTACTTCTAGGAGAAGGGGGATTCTCGGATTTTGTACACCCCACGTGTTCCACGTTTACGGGACGAGAATCGGCATGGAATAGTCACTACCCGGGCGGGTAACTCCCTAGCCCTAGTGGGCATTTGTTACGGCGATTTTGTCCAGCAAATTGAGCACGAATCGGGTGAGAAATACCCCGCCCGGGGCATGAGCCCGAGCGGGCAGCACATGTGCCCGAGCGGGCAGGCCTTGTGCCCGAGCGGGCACCCCTTGAGCCCGAGCGGGCAGCCTCCTTTTCATCGCGTTCTTGCGCGATCTTCCACGCCGTACCCAAGCGGGTCACTTGCACTGACCGAGCGGGTCACGACCGTCACCTGTAACTCCAAATAAGTTAATTTGATTTAAAACAAATGGGAGTTTTTTGGGGACTTATACAATAAGGAAAACGACTTTAGAGAAGAGGATAAGTGATATTTCGCTGGAGGAACTAATGGAAACGTCACCCAATTTATTCAATAATGGAAATTCATGAAAAGACAACAATCGGTGGCTGCTGCAACATAAGGAAGAACGGAATGTCCAGAAGGAAAGAAAGGGAGAATCCATACTTGCTCTCTTGAACCTTCCAATATCCATAATTGGATTTGCGTCTTATGAATCCATACTTGCTCTCTTGAACCTTGCACGAATGAAGTTTTTTATTGATGAATAAAAATATTTCTTGACCAACTTTAATACCACTTGTAAAAGAAAGTATATGAAAAACACAGTAAAAATAGAAACACAAAATTTCTTAATAAACATACTTTATTTACCAAGTAACAAATCTAGTTACAACTTCACTCTGTTTTGAGTTGCAACTGTTCCATAATCATTACTTCTCCTAACTCAGATATCGTACTCATAAATTAATTTCCTGATACATGATTTTTTGGAGTTATAACAAACTCGCCGAAGTCCAACATCAGCCCATATTTTCCACCAACCTATATTTTCGGAGTTATAACAAACCCACCAACCCATTTTTTCAAACGTCCATTCTCTCCCACTTCACTCATATTCAAGAAAATTGACACTTGGCTAGCCTTTGGTATTGTGGCTTTCTTTCTCTTTTTTCTCTCCAAATGCACATCTCCTTATGTGTTGCTCCGGCTCCTTTTATAGCCTTAAAATATGACACAATCCACCTACAAATATGGAGAATAAACAAGACAACAAACAAATTAAAAATATGCTAGTCAAACCCTACAAACTCTCAAACAAGAATTATACAAATATGGTACTAGTTTGAGTTAGACTAAATCAACCTTATCCACCTCTTTTACCAAGACTAAATCAAAATATTTCTTGTACCGAAATTTGAGTGAAAAAGATAATGTATATTTTCAACAAATTGATGAATTGGTAAAATAGGATCGATTAAGATCTTTTTACACCGAAGATTAACCTATATTGACTATGTAAATGAGTTTATGGAAACTATACCATCTTCTAGTTCTTTCCCNNNCTTTCCCTAAAAACTGTTTTGTCATGAAATTGAAAACGATATGGGAGAACTTAAGCTTAATAGGCCTGATATCAAGATAACATAACAGTTTTTTAGTTTTTTTTATGTTCTTGATTTAAGAACTTGCATAAAGTCATTGCAATTCCTTTAAATAAAATTACAAAGACAATTTTTCTACTTTTATGCATTCTTCTTCCCACAATTGCAAAACTCTTTAATGCATTAACATGGTATCAAAGTAACATTTAGGATTCCTGAAATATTTCTTTTGAATCGTATTACTTCAATAGTTCATCATTTTCATATATTTGTAATCTTTTTCTTCCTAAACCAATTCTCTCAATATCTTCTTCAAGAACATATATTAAGTGTCTACATCTTCCTCGGTGATACAGACTCATATGATAATCCATTCTATCTCACAAATACAGATCATTCGAGACTTCAACTTATCATTTCTGATCATATCAATGGCCTTGACATTTAACATGTGGATGGATACTATAAGAATGGTTGCTTCAATATGATCAACAAAAGTCTTCGTGAATGATAACTTGTTATCTTGTCAGAAAAATACTTTCAAAGTTTACAGAATCTGTGTATATGTTATCAAGAACGCTTCACAAATGAGAACTTAAAGCTATAAGTAGGTCCACTATAATGATGGAACCAGGGTTTTCGATCGTTTAATGATGCTCAAATTCGAAAGCTTTTGTAAACTTAGAAAGAAAACTCGAAATGCATTTCATTCTTGATTCTAAATACATGAGCTCTTGCTTGAGTTTTATACACGACGAAGAGAGAATGTTTTATTGATCAAGCAAAACTGAATGGTAGAGTATTTCAGGGGAATATTCCACAACCATTTCTAACAACCTAATTGTGCGAATTTGTTACTAATGGTCGCATTTGGAATGGATCTCTTTGAGATGTGCATTTGGCTTGTCGTGCAGCATGACGAGGCACATGGAGAGAGATTTGTTGAATGAACTAGAGTTAGAGTCTTAAGTGTTTTGAAAAACATAAGTGCTATATTTTTGTATGTCTGATATTATTTTATTGATATTTTCTTCCAACGACGAGCTTTGAGCAAGTATTTGTGATGTTGTGTCAAGCATAGAGTTGTATAGAGTGTGTAGGTTAACATCCTCTCAAACTTGTTGCGGGGTAGACACCTAGATCGATTTTTTTATGTAGATCGTAAAATTGCTGACGCGGGAGATGTTAACCTACAGAGTTGTAGGATTAGTTTGCACAATGCCAAGGTCACGAAGCAAGAAGGAAAACCAAGTAATCTCAGCTGATGAGGAGACCATTCCGTGATATTCAGCCTCAATTGAAGACCGAGAGACTGTAGGTTGTCATTTTTCTAATATACGAGATTGTTTCCCAAGAACACACCGAAATCAATAGTTGAACGTCAAGTCTCTCAAAAACCTACCCAATCGTTTTTACTAAAGGAGTGCATTGTCAGAGAGCTGGTTGAATGTATATAAACTAGATGTAAAAAACCTTTTGCATAGCGTAATAAATGTTTAAGTAATTTGAATCTACGACAGAGGGCCCGTGCATTTCTCTTGCAGAGATGATATACTAAAAAGTATATATCAGGGCGAGTTAAAGTAAGTTATGGAGTGCTCCAGGGATACTACAGAAGTAAGATGAATCAAGATAGTCATCATGGTTGAACAATGTTTGCTTGACAAGAATGGGTGTGGCATAGGCTTACTAAACAACATGTTTGTTTATAAAAAATATCAGTATGATGCATACATAAAATAGATGCATGGGTATGGATTTGAATTCCCCATAAGTAATACAAGTTACCAAGATCTTTCGTATGAAACCTATCATTGACTTGAGCAACAAGATCTGAAATAAGAGAGTATTAAGTTCCAATAACTAACATATCGTCAATATATAGAAAAGTATTAGAGTTATATTGTTGTGTTTTTAAAATGAAGAGTAAAGGATGAATGCATTACAATAGAAACCAAATTCTATAAGGTAATTATTGAACTTATTAAACCATGTTTGTGGGGGCTTGTTTTCGCCCATACATAGCTTTCCTTAAACAATAAACATGATGATGGAACTTTTTATCCACACAGCCTGGCGGTTGTGTCATATAAACAGTTCTTTTGAGTTCTCCATATAAAAAACATTGTTAACATCTAATTGCTTAAGAGACCAACGTTGTGTGACATTAAGACTAAGAACTACACAAATTGTTGAGGTTTTGATAACATGACCATACATGTTAACTGCACTTATCCCTTCTTTTGATGATATCCTTTTGCAACTAGTCTTGACTTTAATCTATCTAGACTACCATTAGGTTTAAGTTTAAAACACATTTAGAGCCTAAAAATATTCATATGAGGTTCAAAAGGAACGAGGTCCCAAGTTTTATTCTATCTAATGCAGTGAGTTCTTGTTGCATGGATGCAAACCAACTAAAGTGTTTTGAGTGCAAACACAATGCTTTTAGGTGTAAAAGGAATATCAATGGTAGTGAGTAATGCATATCTAGGATCGGGTTTAGAGATACCATAACATGCCCTTGTTTTCATGGATGTATTCTTAAGGCATGTAGTTCGGGTTCTGGTGAAGGATCGTTGGAAGAATATGAAGGAGAGCTATGATTAGAAAGGGATTGATGACTGGTTACACATGCCTTGGCCAAGTTGCTTCCTAGACTGAAGTATTTTGCTCCAACATAGGTAGAGGAATTTGAAAGTTAGCAATAACAGTTTTATTCAGTTCAGGTTGTTGAGAACTCACTTATTGTCCCTTTTGCCAAGCCTACAATAGACGAATTATGTGTTTTGTGGCAAAGATAAAGTATTTAGAAGTAAAGGGCATCGATATCTCTTGTATTTGTCAGTGTAGCCAATAAAAATACAATGTCAAGAGTGTGGTTCTAACTTGTGATGAGAGTATAGCCTAAGGTAAGAGTAACAAGAGCTACCAAAGACTTTAAAACCGTGTAGTCAGGGTCTTTTCCATAAAGCAGTCTATAATGGCTTTGATTATAAGTGATTTAGATGGTAATTGATTGATAAGAAAATTTGTAGAAAAAAAGCTCCATCCCAATAAAATAGAGGTACCTTGGCATGGAACATCATTGAGAGTCCTAGATCTTGATGATGTTTTCTTTCTCAAAGACCGTTTTGTTCTGGTGTATATGGACATGACATGCATAGTTTAGCACCATAAGTTGACAAGTGATGAATAAGACCTTGCTGTTGAACTCACCACCACCATCACATTGAAACGATTTTATTTTTTTGTTCAAATACAACTTAATATATTTTTGAAAGTTAAAAAAGACAAGAAATTCAATCTTTTTCTTGAGTGGATATAACTAATAGAAACGAGTGTGGTTGTCAATAAAGACCACAAAATATTAAAGCCTTGAGAAGATGAAACATGGGATGATCCCCATATGTCATAATATAAAAGTTCAAGAGGTTCAGAAGCCATAAAAGAATTACTAAAGGAAAGTATAATGTTTTTCGAAATTTGACATGGATGACATAAAGATGAGTAAGTCTTTCTAATAGTTATCATGCCACTAGATCGAAGGTTTTGAAGAACTTCAGTATTCGGGTGACCCAATCTTCTATGTCAGGTTTCCTCTAATGTTATCCTCTGTCGGATGGAAAGAAGTGTTTGTGGTGCAGAGGATTCTTGGACATAGAGACCATTAACTTTGTGACCCTTTGCTAGCATCTTTTGTGTGTGTCGATACTCTATCACAACACCAATGGCATCAAACAAAACAAAACAAGGAATGTCTGCAGTATTTTGTGAACTGAGAGAAAAGATTTTTGTAAAGTTGGAACTACTAAAATGTTTTGTAAAGGAGATGCTAGAATGGAGGAGCCAACATAAACAAACGAAAGTGGTCTCCAACCATCTCATAATATGAACCATTGTAAGGATGATGAATGGTAAGGTGGCTGGTAGAACTGGTCATGTGAGAACTTGCACCAGAGTTAGGGTACCATTTACTACCATGAGTATCTGAACTTGAAGAGCAGTTAGTGCTTGTGAAATTTCTTGAAAAATGGAAAGAGTTATCGACTCTATGTTAATACTTTAAAGTTGTATGACTAGTTTTGCCCCATATCTGAAAATTGGATCTTTTTTAGAAAATTTTATAGGTTTTTGTGATGAATAAGAAGAGTTGCTAGAATAGATTTGATTATTAAACCCACAACCTTTGGAAGTGAAGTTAGAATGACCTATTTGATTGTTGAAACGATTTAAGCCTCTAGAGGAGGACTATTTATCTTGTACAAAGTGTGAGTTGTGTGAAGGACCAAGGGGATAGTTATAGTTACAAGTATGAACAGTGTAACACCCCCATTCCGGAACACCCTCGGGATTAGAAGTGTCCACCACCTTCTTTAAGAGGTGGCCACATGTATCATCATCCAAACATTTGTATAAAATATAATAAATACTTCTATTTGAAATAAAAAGGGGTTCGAACCATGTGGAAAAAGAAAATATAAAATTATAATCATGATAAATAATAGATAAATATGAAATGCAAAATAAAGTTGATCGAGACCCGTTGCACGCCTCTCATATCGGTTCTTTGTGAACCCCACTGCTACTGTTGCTCAACTTCAGTGTTCTTTTTCCTTGCCATAACATGTCCATCTACGAAAATTCACAATTGAATACGCATTCGGTGAGACCAATACGTATACACACTTTGTAACATGTATTCTCTCACACTTAACTGAGTGACATAAAATAAACATCTATCATCACACTAACGACATACAGACAAGTCTATCCAACCCGACTGAGTATCCTAGATCTAAGACTAGTATCACACCAGATCATAACTCGCCGAGTCCACAAGAATCTAGCTCGGATATATGCTCGCAAAGTCCAAACCCCAACATCTCATAAGGTCACACCGAACCCCAGCCATCAGTACAATGCAAAGCTCCATCGCTCAAAAGGTTATCACAACACCAACACAGTATGACACTGACAGGTGCATTGACCTGACTAATTATGAAGCTTCGTTGCTCGAAAGGTCACCATAACCTCAACGCGGTACCGGCCCCTAATCCAAGTGTCTCAATACTGATGTTGTAGAACTGATACTCCTCACGTGAAAACTATCACTAACACACATGCACACACCTTCCTCTGAAGGTTCAAGTGTAAAATCACTCGATCGAGCATATTAGACAAGAGGTTCACTCGGCTCTAGCATCGAATCTAAAACATCGACGTTCTCTGACATCAACACTTGGTCAAGCATCAATTCTCTAGGTCATCTTTAACCACTTAAGTTTCACCAAAAACCAACTCATATACATATCATCAATCCTCATATGAAAATTCTAGGGTTTGGTCCAATCTTCGCTTATAACGTCTCAATTTATCCATAATGAATTTTCTAAAAGTTTTACTGTGTTCATACCTCATTTTAAATATAAGAACTTTTCCACAAATCAATAACATAACCAAATTTTGAAAGGTAAAGATCATCACCTTAGATTTCTTCGATGACTTGACGATCCTCGATAATACTATTAACAATGGCACAAATCATCTTTTCTCTATTACAAATTCATCCGAATAATTGATTTCTATAATACAAATCTTCAAATTGAACAACAATAACAAAGAATTATTTAGGATGTCATATTAAGCTTACAAAGAAACCACAAAATTGTGATGAGGATCAATGAATATGCCTTATTCTTTTCCTTTCTTTTTCTTCTTTCCTTCTATTTTCTTCTCCTCTCGGCTATGTGCAAGTGCATGCGACACTTTTTACCAATTTTGGTTTAGATTAGACTATATTTTGATTTAATAATGCTTATATACTTGATAATGGTGAAAAATTACCTTTTTGGGGTTCATGGCCTTACCAGCAACAAACACATGGTGGTTGGAAACTTCAGGTTTGTGTAACTTGCTTGAAATAGCAATGCTTATCAACTAATTGACAACATCTTTATACGTGGGAAGGACTGACGATGCATTGAGGTATGGATCACAGCTTTGAATGCCTCATACTCCTTGCTAAGACATTGTAGGAACTTGAAGATATTCATGGACTCAGAGACGAACTTCCCTATTGATGTAAAGTGATCACAGATGATTTGAAGTCTCTTGTGTATTCTTTGACTGTTTTGGCTTCAAGTGCGATAGTCTACAAGGATTACAGGAGATCGAATTCCCTAGACACTGATATTTTGTTAAAATATTGTGTCAGAGCTCCCAAACACCAATGGATGCGACAATGCCAATAACTA
This sequence comes from Gynandropsis gynandra, assembly GCA_036759665.1. Classification (NCBI taxonomy): domain Eukaryota; kingdom Viridiplantae; phylum Streptophyta; class Magnoliopsida; order Brassicales; family Cleomaceae; genus Gynandropsis; species Gynandropsis gynandra. The sequence continues at coordinate 39,073,371 of CM071866.1, forward strand.
AACCAAGCACGCTCTTGGGAAGGGTTCCCCACAGCTATGAACGAACCAAGTTAGTCTGTTTTTCTTCCGGAAGAGTATAGAGGGTTTGGTGTTTGGTTAACAACTATTCCATTTGTTGTGGTGATGGTTTGTGGAGGTGTGACTTGATGATTTTCTGTGTTTATAAAAGAAAAGAACTTAGAGAGAATGTAGAAAATGCCATTAAAGATAGCAATGAAGCTCTCCTTCGTTAACACAAACCAACAGAATTCAAAAACCAGAAAATACAATTCTACCCTTTAACAACTTCAACAAACTCAACCAATTACAGCAATATTCTCAGCTAATTGACAGGCTTAGAAATCGGTTATGCACTGCAACATTTGCTGAGAATTCTTCCCCTGTTTCATGAGTACTTGAACCTTGCTGAGCTGACTTAAGACCTTCTGAATCATCCCAAGCATCCTTCCTCTCCAAACCTTCTTATTGAAGCCGAATGTCCTCCATACCCCCTCGCAAACTGGTGATCGGAGGAGAGGAGATCCCCAGTTTGCCACGGAGTCTGTTGAAAACTGCAGAAGCAAGTGACTTAGTAAAAACATCAGCAACTTGCAGCTCAGAAGGAATGTGCTTGATCAAAATGGACCCCAATGCGACCTTTCTCCTAATAAAATGATAGTTAATCTCAATGTGTTTGGATCGACTATGAAAAACTGGATTTGTCGTAAGATGAGTTGCTGACCAACTATCATAATATAGCTGAAAAGGTTCAGTTTGTTGAACTCCAATGTCTCGTAAAATAAAAGAAATCCAGGTGAGCTCTGCTGCTGTTGACGCTAAGGATCTGTACTCTGCCTCAGTTGATGAACGTGACACTGTTGGTTGCCTCTTGGCAGACCATGATATCAGATTTTCACCAAGAAAAACACGGAATCCACCTGTGAAACGTCGAGTTTCTGGACATCCAGCCCTGTCACTATCGCTAAAAGCACAGACATTGAGAGAAATTTGTTGTTTCATATGCAGTCCAAGTGTTGATGTACCTTTAATATATCTCAAAACATGTTTCAGTAGATTGAAATCTGCCAAGGTTGGTTGATGCATTCTTCTGCAAACAAGATTGACAGCATATGTAATATCTGGTCGTGTTAAAGTCAGATACTGAAGAGCTCCTGCAAGTTGTCGAAAACCTGTAGGATCAGAATAATTTTCAGTAAACGAGTGTGTGTGATTAATCTTTTGTGGAGGGGTTGGTAGATTTTTGCAATCTGACATTCCAGCTCTAGCCAACAGATTAGAGGCATATGTAGCTTGGCTCAAAAACAGACCAGAAGAGGTAAATGTTGCCTGAATGCCAATGAAGTAGTGCAATTTTCCCAAATCTTTCATTGAAAACCTCTGGCTTAAGGCAACAATTAATTGCTGAAGTAGAATCAAGTTACTTCCAGTCAAAATCATGTCGTCCACATATAAAAGCAACAACAAGGTGTCCTCTCCATGTTGATAAACAAATAGAGAGGGATCAGATTTACTGCAAAAGAATCCAAATTCCAAGAGAAAATCATTGAGTTTATCAAACCACGCTCTTGGTGCCTGTTTAAGGCCATATAATACTTTCTGAAGTAAACAGACATGATTTGGATAATCTGGATTCTGAAATCCCGGAGGTTGTTCCATAAAAACTTGCTCTTGTAAATCACCATGAAGGAATGCGTTACTGACATCAAGCTGATTGATTTCCAACCTTTCACCAATGCAATGGTTAAAACAATTCTTATGGTTGTTGTTTTTACCACAAGACTAAATGTTTCCATATAGTCAATGCCTTCTTCTTGATGATATCCCTTAGCTACCAAACGAGCTTTGTATTTGTCAAGAGAACCATCTGCTTTAAGCTTGGTGTGAAACACCCACTTACAACCTCTGTCGGGGACCAAGATCCAAGTTTTATTTCTTTGCAAGGCTACTATTTCATCCTCCATAGCAGTTTTCCAACCAATGTTTTTGAGAGCTGAGACTATTGACTTTGGTCCTATAGGGATATTTGGAGAGGTGAACAAGGCATATTTTGGATTAGGTTTAGAAATACCAGACTTGAACCTGGTAATCATTGGATGAGAAATGACAGAGGTATCTGGAAAGGAAACATGTTTTGAAATGACTGGTTGAGGTTCTGTTTGAGGCTTAATTTGAGGTTCTGTTTGAGGGTCTAGTTGAGGGTCTGTTTGAGGTTCTGTTTGAGGGTCTATTTGAGAGTCTGTTTGTGGTATATCAGAATAGATATGTGGTGGTAAATGAAAAGAGGCTGAGATTTGAGTTGTTGTACCTGCAGAAGGTGGTTTTGAAATCAATAGTCCCTTCTCCCAAGCACTTAGTAGAGGAGTATCTGAAGTCTTCCTTAAGGCTGAATAAGTATCCTGAAAGGGAAAGTCATTTTCATAAAAAATAACATGCCTTGATATGTATACTCTGCCTGTGGGTGGATATAAACAATGATAGCCTTTGTATTTTTCATTGTAACCAAGAAAAACACATTGCAGAGACCTTGGATCAAATTTGTTCTCTGCATATGGCCTGAGATATGGATAACATCTACAGCCAAAGACATACAGAGATGAGTATTCAGGTGTTCTCTTGAACAAAACTGAGTAAGGACTGGCAGTATCCAAAGGAATAGACGGCAAAAGGTTAGCTAGAAATGATGCAGTGATAAAGGATTCAACCCAATATTTCAGTGGAACCTTAGCTTGAAAGAGCATTGCCAATCTTAACTCAACAATGTGGCGGTGCTTCCTCTCAGCAAGTCCATTTTGCTTAGGGGTGTATGGACAAGATATTAACTGCTTAATCCCAGAATGAGCTAGATGAGACAGAAAAGATTTTCCAATGAATTCTCCTCCTCCATCGCATTGAAACACCTTAATTCTCTTATCAAATAAGTTTTCCACCATCTTTTGAAACAAAACAAAGACATAGAGAAATTCTGACTTGTGTTTTAATGGATAAAACCAAGTAAAACGTGAGTAATTGTCTACAAATATTGCATAATACTTGAATCCTTGTACTGAGATTACAAGAGCTAGACCCCAAATATCACTATGCATCCTCTCTAGAGGTTCATTTGCTTGATAAGTAGAATCAGAAAATGGAAGTTTAGCACTTTTACTCAACTGACAGGAATCACAAACAGCAGAAGAGGTTTTATTTATAGTAATACTATTGCTGGAACTGAGAATTTGCAGTATTTTGGAGTTTGGATGGCCAAGTCTTCTATGCCAAATATCCTCACTAGCAGATCTGTGTCTAACTGAGAATAAAGCTCTGAAGTCTATGGTCTCCAAGACATAGATACCCTCACGCTTGCTTCCATTTGCCAAGATTGATTTTGTTGCTAGATCCTTTATGTACACAGATTGTGAATCAAACACAAAATAGCAAGGATATTCTGCTGTTAATTTTGAAACAGACAGCAAAGATTTTGTCATTGCAGGTGCAACTAAAACTTATGTAATTGGAATCTTACCTTCTTGAGTTGTGATTGATGTTGTACCAACATGTGCAATTGGTAAGAATGACCCATCTCCCACCATGATTGAGTCTGATCCCATGTAAGGTGTGACAGACTGAAGTGTATTTGTAGTGTTTGTAACATGTGTAGAAGCACTTGAATCCGGATACCAATCAGTTCCTGCAGCCGGTGAAATTTGTAAAGCCTGCAAAGCTTTAGGAATATCAGCACTTTGAAATGCATTATCAAATCTATGCCAATATTTTAAGGCATTGTGTCCTGTTTTCCCACAGATTTGACAGATAGGTCTAGTATTTTGTTGATTCAAATACTCTGGTGCATAAACCTGCTGCATAAAGCCTCTTCCTCTTGTAGAATAACTAATCCTTCCCCTTTGATTCTGAAATCTACCACCACCTCTGCTGTTATAACCATTTCCTTTTCCAGATCTAGCATATGCATCTGAGTAATATTGAGTGTTTTCATTCTGTATATTGAAGGCAAGGTGAGGTGACACATCATGAGTATTATAACTGTGAGTGTTCATTGCTAGGCTTTTCAATTGTGATACAACGTCATCATAAGTGGGGATGGGTAGTTTGTGCATTGAGGTATGAATAACAGTTGCAAATGATTCATACTCTTTGCCTAGTCCGTAATAAACGAAAAATCTTCATAGATTCTGACACTAGTTTCCCAATTGAAGCTAAATGATCACATATTAGCTTAAATTCCTTCAAATATTTAGCCATAGTTTTTCCCTCTTTTGTTAGCATTTGCAGAGATGCTAACAAATCAAACTCTGTTGATATAGAGTGTTGATTGAAATTTTCTGATAAAGCTTCCCATACCTCTTTTGCTGTATCAAGTCCAATTACATATCCAAACACGTCCTCGGAAAGAGTTCCACATACCCAGGACTTAATGAGATGATCAGTCTGCAGCCATGACTCATATTCTAGATTTGTAGCCTCCACTTGTGCACCGTCTATCTCTCTTCTGATGGTATCTGATGGAGTTTGCTCATTGCCAGTAATGAAGCCAAATAACTTCTGACTTTTCAGTAGTGATTCCACTTGTGTTTTCCATATGAGATAATTTGTTTCAGTGAGTTTTAGAGTGACAAAATTTGAGATGTTTACATGAATTGGAAAGGGATACTTTGGAGGAGTAACAATAGCCATTGTAGAGAGGATAATCAACAAGCTCTGATACCATGATGATTTTCTGTGTTTGTAAAAGAAAAGAACTTAGAGAGAATGTAGAAAATGCCATTAAAGATAGCAATGAAGCTCTCCTTCGTTAATACAAACCAATGAAACAGTACTGGCTTTATAGCCTTACAGAATTCAAAAACCAGAAAATACAATTCTACCATTTAATAACTTCAACAAACTCAACCAATTACAACAATATTCTCAGCTAATTGACAGGCTTAGAAATCGGTTATGCACTGCAACATTTGCTGAGAATTCTTCCCCTGTTTCATGAGTACTTGAACCTTGCTGAGCTGACTTAAGACCTTCTGAATCATCCCAAGCATCATTCTTCTCCAAACCTTCTTGTTGAAGCCGAGTGTCCTCCATATGACTATGCCGTTAGTAATAAAACCAAGGAGTTTTTGGTTCCAGTAAGGATTCGATTCGTTTTTTCCAAACAAGGTAAACATTTCTGGTTCCTCCATTGGAGGGATTTAGACCTTGCCCCAAATGCACGAGCCTCTTATACTATAAAAGCTTTGTAAACTTAGAAAGAAAATCAAAATTCATTTCATTCTTGATTCTAAATACATGATCTCTTGCTTGAGCCTTATACATGAAGGAGAGAGAAAGTTTTCTGGATAAAGCAAATTTGAATGGCGAGTGTTGCATGAGAATATTCCTCTGTCATTTCTACCAACTTATTAATGCGAATTTGTTACTAACGGTCACATTTGGAATGAACCTCTGTGCGATGTGCATTTGGCTTGGAGTGCAGCATGACGAGACACATGGAGAGAGATTTGCTGAATGAGCTAGAGTTGCAGAGTCTCAAGTTTTTTGTAAAACAAAGGTGCTCTGTTTTTATATGTTTGATATTGTTTTATTGATATTTGCTCTGTTTTTGTATGTTTGATATTGTTTTATTGATATTTCCTCTGTTTTTGTATGTTTGTTAACGACGAGCTGTGACCAACTATTTGTAATGTTGAGTCAGGCGTAGAGTTGTGTAGATTGTGCAGGTTAACACATGCCATGCCATACGTATACATATATTTCTAGTTTAGTACAAATCAAGTTCATACCTATTATGAACCTATTTTCGTAATGATCCGTTGAAGGTTCTAATCCAGAAATTGTGGAGGTCTTTGCAGATCATCCAGAAAATCACTGTCTTCTTTGGACAGCCAGAGAGATGTTAAGTTAGAATGAGTAAAGTTTGTTAAAATCACACTGTCGGATAAAAGATCAATATGCATGTATACTTGAGACATAGATTGCATGTGAATTATTCAAACCCTAAGTGATACTTGCGAAGTTCTTGATTGTCGTTTTCCATCTATCCTTTATTACTGCGAAAAAAAAGCTCAGTTTTTTCTATAAGTTTCTGATTAAACCATTCTTCCAGCCTGAGAAAACAAGAAACAGGTAATTAATGACCTCACAGAGGAATCTGCGGAAGGGTCCAGAGAAAGAAAGATACCTGTCATGTCAGTTACTCTCTGTAGATTCTTTTCTGGGCATTAATGGTCTGAGAGAACAATGATACTGTATAAATAAACACTCATTTTCATTATCTACGGCTAAATGTAGATATACAACTCTTGACAATTATCACTTAACATGGGTTCTTCCCATCTACTTCTGTCTCTGATTCTATCAACTATAGCTCTCCTTATTATTGCAGAGAGTAGCAAAAGAGTACAATCAGAAGAGCTGGAGAGCCAACTTGAAACCATCAATAAACCCTCAATCAATAGCTTCCAGGTTTGCTCTAAACATGCTTTATCATGTTCACATATTTTCATCTTCCCTCTTTGTCGGTTTTCCTTTCTTCTTTCTGCGGCCTATGAAGTGTTCTTGTACCTGATTTGAACTATCACGTTTAGTTCATATCGCATTAAATTTATGCTTTAAATTTGATTAGACTGAACATGGAGATATTTTGGATCGTATTGACATTTACAATCAACTAGCATTTGATCATCCTCTGCCCAGGAACCACTCATTTCAGGTTTCTTTTTCACTCGCCCATATTCTTCTTCTTCCATGATAGGGTCTTTAGACGTAGGTTTTAAAAAGCTCTTGATGGATGACTCTTCGAATGAGTGACATACTCACAGGCGAGGCCTGTTGAAAATAAGTATTTGTTTTTTCTTTGCTTTTGTTTGAACTAGTCAAGCTCATGACCGAGCCTTTAGGAAGTCATGAATAATATTGGCACAAATAATGGTCTGTTAAGTTAAGCTGGTCTGTTAAGTTAAGCCACATTCTGTATTTCATTTCATTATAAATACAAGGAATAAAGCAACGAATAAGTTCAGACTTTGAACATATATATCTCTGTTTTACAAATAAATCTCACACTTGGTATCAGAGCGACTTAACGATTCAGAGAGCAATATCGGTCCCAGCTGATAGAGTTCATCATCGTCTTTCTCTGTCCCCTCTTCCATGTCGCTCTCGGCGTTGTGATGATGGTGTGTGCGAACACGTCGTCGAACAGATCATTGAGAAAACGATGGCCTTGATCGTCTATCCCATGCTCACGCACACCAACTACACCAAGTGGTCTCTTGTCATGCGCGTGAACCTGCAAGCTCAGGGACTATGGGAGGCCACCGAACCCGGTCAAGTCGACTATCGCGAAGATCGGAACGCACTCGCTGCACTCGCTGAACTCCTTCGCTCGGTGCTACAGGAGATGCAAGTGGGGTTAGCCATAAAGGCTTCCACAAGCGTGGGATGCGATTAAGACCATCAGAGTTGGCGTCGAACACGTCAAGGAGGCAAACGCGGAGAAGCTTCGCCAGGATTTCGCTAAGTTATCATTCAAGGCTGGTGAGAGTTTCCAGGATTTCTCTCTCCACATCACCACCCTTGCAAACGAACTGTGTGTGCTTGGAGACGACATCTCCGACAAGGATGTTGTGAAGATGATGTTGCACTCTGTGCCGAATTATCTCGAGTAGATCGCCATCTCCATCGATACTCTCCTCGATCTGAACACAATCTCAATTGAGGAGGCTACGGGTAGTTTGGGGGCTATCAAGCAGAGGAAGAAACCAGCCTTGAAAAAGGACTGCAACGGGTGTCTTCTTCTCAATGAAGAAGAATGGTCCTCTCGTTTGAAGATTCATGAGCAAGACGGCTCGAGTGGCGGGTCCAGCAGTCGCGGACGCAATAAACATCGCGGAAGAGGCAAAAGATGCGACGATAACGGCGAAAACACCGCACAACGTGATGGGGTCCGCCACAGTTATGATAAATCTGGCCATTAGGTCAAAGAATGCAAGTCTCAGCCCAAGAAAAATGCACAAGTCCATTTAGTCCAAGAGGATGAACCTTCTATTCTTTTAGTGAAGACAAGCATGATTCCCAATGCAACCTTATCTGCTTCATCGGGAACTTTGTTTGCTCCATTACCACAGAAGGTCTTTGCACAAATCGTAAAAAAAAAAAAAAGAGAATCGAAGATGGATCGTCGACACCGGCACCATCAACCACATGACAGGAGCCAAGACCGCCTTCTCTAATCTTGACACAGGAATCTCAGGCATTGTAAAATTTGGCGATTGATCAATGGTGCAGATCGAGGGTTGTAGGAGTGTGTTTTTCCAATGCAAAAACAGAGAACAATGGTCGTTTACCGGTGTCTATTACATACTCAAGTTGACGACCAACATCCTTAGTGTTGGGCAACTTGATGAGATCGGCTACCAAGTTTTCATCGACAACGACATCATGAGGATTCGAGACCAAGAGCAACGTCTCCTCGCCAAGGTCACTCGTTCCTTGAATCGACTCTACGTTCTTGATCTCGATATCGCACGACCAATCTGTTTCTCATAACGAGAAGCAGAGGACTCTTGGAGATGACATGTACATTTTCGTCATCTCAATTTCCCGACGCTGCGGAAATTGGCATGAGATGGACTTATTTGAGGGTTGTCTCAGGTGGAGCAAGTGGACCAGGTCTGTGACGGATGTCTTGTCGGTAAGCTTCATCGCACTCCCTTCCCAAATTCAAACGGAGTGGCGAGCTAAGCGTGTCCTTTAGCTTGTACACAATGATCTATGTGGGCCGATCATGCTAACAACACCCGGTGATAAAAAAATTGTTCTTGTTACTTGTTGCTTATTGATTATTACAATAGATTTATGTGGCTTGAACTGTTACCATCCAAGGACAGTGCACCAGTCGTAATCAAACGCATCCAAACTGCAGCGGAGGCATAAAGTGGACAAAGAATGAGTTCTCTCCGTATAGATAGATGGGGAGAATTCATGTTAGCTGACTTCACCGAACACTATATCGACACTGGAGTTCGCAGACAACTCAACGCACCTTACTCGCCGCAACAGAATGGTATGGTGAAATCAGACGGTGTTGGCGGTCGTGCGAAGCATGATGAAGGCGATGAGATTACTGGGTTATTTTTGGGAGAAGCTTTTACAACAGCATTCTACATGCTCAATAGGTCGCCAACAAAGAGTCTGGAGGGAATAACACCTTTTGAAGCATGGTAGGGGAAGAAGCCAGTAGTGCATCATCTTCGCACGTTTGGTTGCATAGCCTATGTCAAAACCACTGTGCCAAATCTTAAAAAGTTTGATGATCGAAGTACAAAGATGATCTTCATTGGCTGTGAATCTGGCTCAAAGGCATATCACACATATAACCTAATCACAAAACGGGTTCACATAACTCGGGATGTGGTCTTTGATGAGCTCGCTCAATGGGACTGGAGAAACGACGAAAGAGGCAGAGAATGCGACAATCTTGACTCGTTCACCATTGAATACACAACTATGACCAACGTCAAGGTTGTTCACAGTGATGTAGCCGACAGCATGTCCCTTGCATCTTTTTCGACAAGCCCGGGAACACCAACGTCAGTAGAATACGCCTCACCACCTAACGTAGTACCCGATCTCGATGAAAACCATGACGGTGCACCTCTCCGATTTCGCAGAGTTACAACATCTTGGGTGATGCGGTGTTCCAGGCTTGGTACAATGGAAATTCCATGGCGAGCTAAACACAGTGATTGCAGACAAGCCAATCACATTTTCTGAAGCACAATGTGAACAATGTTGGCAGACAACAATGATCGAGGAGCTACGGTCAATTGAAGAAAACAACACCTGGGATCCTATCGACCTCCCTTCAAGTCACAAAGACATTGGCCTAAAGTAGGTTTACAAAGCAAAACACGACGAGAACGGGCACATCGTTGAACACAAGGCTCGACTTGTTGCGAAAGGGTATGTACAACATCGTGGAATTGATTTCGAAGAAGTTTATGCTCTGGTGGCTAGGATGGAAACAGTGATGTTAATTCTTGTTGTGGCTGCGTACAAAGACTGGAAACTCCATCACATGGACGTGAAATCGGCCTTCTTAAATGACGATCTCGATGAGGAAGTTTACATACAACAACCACCTGGTTTTTCCATTGGCAGAGAAGGACAAGTGCTGAAACTTAGGAAGCGTTGTATGGGCTCCGACAGGCTCCGATGGCGTGGTACACAAAGTTAGATGTCTGTCTGAATTCTCTTGGTTTCGCCCAAAGAAACCACGAGCATGTTGTGTAGACATGCCGAGCATGTCGATGACATAATAATCACCGGTCCGATCGATAATGACATCAATAAGTTCAAGAAGAAGATTCAGGATCGCTTCCAGGTGAGCGATTTAGGCTTGCTCACATACTATTTAGGCATGGAGGTACGTCAGAACATCTCTAGTATCTCTCTTTGTCAATTAGCTTATGCGCATAAATTATTAGAGAAAAGTGGCATGGGAAGCTGCAATCCGTGCCATAATCCAATGGAAGCTCGACTAAAGTTGAGCAAAGCTAGCAACTGTGAAGTGGTCGATTCCACTGAGTACAGGAGAACCGTTGGCGGGCTTCAGTACATTGTAATACCAAACCATGCCTCGAGTTAGTTGTCAGCTATGTGAGTCGATTCATGGCTGAGCCGCGAGAAGACCATATGGTGGTTGTGCAACACATCCTCCGATACATCGCAGGTACACGAAACTATGGTCTACTATACTCAAAAGGGAAGACTTCGGAACCTTGGTTGTTGGGGTACAATGACAATGACATGGCTAGAGGCATCGATGACCGCAAAAGTACAACAGTTGTGCTGTTTTTTTTCTTGATTGCAGCTCTGTCACTCGGCAGTCACAGAAGCATAAGGTGGTGGCCCTCTCTTCGTGTGAAGCCGAGTATGTTGCAGCAACAACCTCAGCCTATCAAGGCATCTGATTGAAGAGATTACTCAAAGAAATCCTTAAGTTGGAGTGAAGACACCAGTCCTCAAGGTGGATAATAAGTCTGTCATTACACTTGCCAAGAATCCAGATCACCATGATCTAAGTAAGCATATTGAAACTCGTTATCATTTGATTCGAGAATGTGTGGACGAAGGGAAGATCAACATCAACTTTGCAAGTTGTACAGAACAGCTCACTGATATTTTGACAAAGTCATCGGCACATATCACATTTCAAGAGTCGAGAGATCAGATTGGTGTGATCAACATTCAGACAAATGCAACAAGACCTTAGGAGGAGTTGCGTTGAAAATAAGTCTTTGTTTTTTCTTTGTTTTTGTTTGAACTAATCAAGTTATTGACCGAGCCCTTAGAACAAATAATTGTCTGTTAAGTTACGACCACATTGTGTATTTCATTACATTATAAATACAAGGAATAAAACAACGAATAAGCTCAGATTTTGCGCATATATCTCTCTGTTTTACAAGTAAATCTCACAAGGCCTACCACTACACCTGAATGGATCACATACAACAACACTTCACAGGAAAGTAGTTTCTGGAAGTTTCCAAATGGGACAGTGATTGTAAAACAGACTACAAAGAAGGATCTCATACATGCACAATATTTGAAATCCTTGGGACTAAACTATCTGATGATCCTCAAAAGGGAAAAATATTGATGCAGTTGGTCCTCCTGTAAGAACCCTTTTTATAGCTTTTACATCTTTTTCTTCACATTGTTATATACTTCTTAGTTGCACTGACCAACACCAATTCTTTTCTATGTCTGACTGAATGTCAAATATATTTAGATTTAACTGAACCAAAAGTTAGTCCAAGATAACTATTTTTGGAACTAAACTGGCTTTAGGTTAACATAGGTTTGAGACTCACTCTGTAGGAATGAATTGTCAGTGATTATAATTATTTTATCCTTTTTGTTTTTTCTATGAAATTTAGTTTGCAGTAATTGAATACATATATATATATATATAAACTACGAAGCAAAGGGAGACCTTAATATCTGGGATCCGGAAGTGTTGGCTGATTAATCTATTCTTGCATGTCTGTCTATTACCAGTGGTCTTAAAGAACAACTCGGCAGCATTTCAGCTGGATGGATAGTAAGTCAGGATCTTGCCTTCTGTTTTGCTTTCTATGAACTTTACATAAATCAGGTCACTGTACATAAATTTTACTTTAAACCACGAAGTTCAAAAATTTACCAGAACCCATGTTTCAAGATATCCTTCAGGTGAACCCGTGGTTGTATAAGGGTCACAACCGTTTATATACCTACTGGAATGTAAGTTTTTAAAACCCCTTGAGAACCTTACCTTAATACTTGGAATTTCTTTGTTAATGGCTCGTTAATCTTGGGTAAAAACAGGCAAATGGATTCAAAAGGACTCGCTACTTCATGACACAATGTCCTCGATTTGTGCAAGGCAGCTCCAAGATACCACTTGGCATCCTTATTCAACCGGTCGACAATATGAAATAGATATTAGCATACATCAGGTAAGATTCACTTACTTGTTTTCATTCGGTTAACAAAACACATTGTTAAGGGTTTGTCAAATATTAGTTTGTGACTAATTAATCCCAAAAGCTAATTCGAGATTTTAGAGATATCCAATACCATATATAGTAGTCCATAATTTATGTTCAAGTCGATGTGGGAAAACACAATATAACACTCACACCAAGTTTAATCCCGGAGCATGGACATCGCAATCGAGACCCATCGTCGGTATATTTAAATCGGTATGAACCAGGCTCTGATATCATATCAAATATTAGCTAGGCCTAACTAATTTCAAGAGCTAGTTCGAGAGTTTATGTTTGCCTAATATATAAAGTTTCTTATATCATAAAGAAACTTAACTTGATCAACTCTCTAATGTTTTGAAATACATTTCACCAAATCAAGAAAATCAGAAATCATTAAAAATTTCCATCCCTGTACTTAGATATGTCAATGGGTTGGGTTGTATCGAACCCATTAAAATAAAATGGATTTTATATTATAATAGGGTTGTTTCAACCCGACCCATTTAATAATGGATTATACATGTCGGATTAAACGGTTTTATTCATATAATTAACATTTTTTATATATATTTTTATCAGTTAACATTTATGATATATATTTATATACATTAGATATTATAATTATTGTTTCAATATTCAAAACAATAATTTATGAAACCAATTTCACCCAATTTTAACTCGATTTCACCCAAATTTATTGAATTAACCGATTTCACCTAATTTCAATCCAATTTCATCCAATTTTGACTCGATTTCATCCAATGTCATTGAATTTCAATTCGGTAAAATTGGGTGAAATCGAGTTACATTTGGGTGAAATTGAGTTAAAATTGGGTGAATATAGTCAGAATTGGATAAAATCAGGTTGAAAATCGGGTTGAAATTCGGTGAAACAAAGTTAAAATTGGGTGAAATCGGGTTGCAATTCTGTGAAATTGAGTTAAAATTGGGTGAGGTCGGGTTAAGTTCGGTGAAATCGAGCTAAAATGATGTGAAATCGGGTTGAAATCAGGTTGAAATTGGGTGAAATCGAGTTAAAATTGGGTGAAATCAAGTTGAATTTCGGTGAAATCGAGTTAAAATTGGGTGAAAGTGGGTTGAGATTCAGTGAAATTGAGTTAAACTAGGTGAAATTGGGTTAAAATTAGGTGAAATCGAGTAATTAGGTGAAATCGGGTTGAAATTCGGGGAAATTAAGTGAAATCGAGTTAAAATCGGGTGAAATTAGGTTAAAATTGGATGAAATCTATTTGAAATTCGGTGAAAATGGGTGAAATCATGTTAAAATTGTGTGAAATTGGGTTAAACTTCAGATGAAAATAGAATAAAATACAGATCAAAATGGGGTATTCGAAACGGCTATAAATTTGAAGTAAATGACATATGAGTTAATGAGTTAAATGGGTAAAACCCATTAAAATTAATCTAATTGGTTTTATACCCAATTAAACGGGGTAACTTCGAAAATGCCTTCGTAGGGCTAAAACACTTCAAAATACCCTTTCCGAAAAAGAAAAAAATTTTAACTTCAAAAATACCCTTATAAATGTTGATATTCCCAAAATACCCCTGCGACCTTACGACCCAGTTCGACCCAGCGACCCAGTTTGACCCTGCGACCCTTGTCCCTCTGCGACCCTTGTTCCTCTGCGACCCCTGGACCCCTGCGACCCTTGTCCCTCTGTGACCCTTGTTCTTCTGCGACCCTTGGACCCTTGCAACCCTTGTCCTTCTGCGACCCTTGAACCCCTGCGATACTAATTTATTATTTACAAATTATTTACAAATAATATGAATAAAATTTTGAAAATACAGCTCAAAT
>CM071866.1:39135176-39146770 GCA_036759665.1 Gynandropsis gynandra
AAAGGAAACGACTGTAATTCGAAAAGACATGACCTGGATATTGAATCGCCGTCAGAGGGGATTTGAAAAGACATGACCTGCAGATGTTATTTTTTTTAAAAAAAAATCAAATATGATGAAAAGCTTGACTGTAATTCGAAAAGACATGACCTGGATATTGAATCGCCGTCAGAGGGGATTTGAAAAGACATGACCTGCAGATGTTATTTTTTTTAAAAAAAAATCAAATATGATGAAAAGCTTGGCGGGAATTTTGGTGACGGAATTTTCGGCGGGTCGCATGGGTGACATGGTCGCATATGAGGATCAATTTATGCGAAATCCACGAATTTATGACTACGAATTAATTAATTCCAAATGAGGGTCGCATATATTGATGAATAGATGCGAACTCGGCGAATTTACGGGTTTAAGATGATAAAATGACAAAAACCAATCAAACAATACATTTACAACGTCAAACTAATTAATTACAAATTAGGGTCGCATGGGTCGCATGGGTCGTACGGTCGCATATATTGATGAATAGATGCGAACTCGGCAAATTTACGGGTTTAAGATGATAAAATGACAAAAACCAATCAAAACAATACATTTACAACGTCAATCAATGGTTAAAACAGATCATGACCCATGTGTCCCTATTTGAGTTATGTATAACCAATGTCTGTGCTACAAAAGCGATAGTAGTGTTTTAAGAACTCGTCGGATGAGTTTGACAAAATTTCAAAAAATACATTCAACATTGTTTTCGAATGTCGATATTATTTATATTATAGTCTATATTGATCCTAAATTGATAATGGCATATTGATAATGGCATTGGCCGTATGGTCGCATGAGTCATATTTGTTCGCATGAGGTCGAATGAGTCGGATGGGTTCTAATTTAATCCAATTGAGGGTCGCATGGGTCTAATTTAATCCATGTGTTCTAATTTAATCCATGAGAGGGTCGCATTGGTCGCATTAGTCATATTTGTTCGCATGAGGTCGAATGAGTCGGATGGGTTCTAATTTAATCCAATTGAGGGTCGCATGGGTCGGATTATAATGAAGAATTTATCGAATTATAAGGATGAAAGTCCCAAAAACTTTAATCAAAATAATAAAAATAATATAGTATTACATCGAATTATAAGGATGAAAGTCCCAAAAACTTTAATCAAAATAATACAAATAATATAGTATTACACAATTACTAACTTACTAAGCTTTCTTTTTTTTTTGAAGTCGGCGTTGTCTCGGTTGTCACGTTCCAAACACTGGCAGTGATGCTGGCTTTTGAAGATGGGGTTTGTAACGATGCAGCAGACGGGGTTTGTGGCGACACAAATGGGTTTTGTATCGACGAAGAAGACGGGGTTTGTGGTGACACAAATGGGTTTTGTACCGACGAAGAAGACGGGGTTTGTGGCGACACAAATGGGTTTTGTACCGACGAAGAAGACGGGGTTTGTGGCGACACAAATGGGGTTTGTCTCGACGCAGCAGACGGGGTTTGTCTTCTCCGAGCCTCACCGGGTCCAGGATAACGATTCACTTTAGGCCTCCCGCTTAGCCTTTTCTGAGACAGTATAGGAGGTTCAAACACATGCTGAGACACGTCAGGGGGAATGTCCCAATCACTGCAATCAGGAACCGGATACACGGTTTCTTGGTAAGCCAAACGCCATGTCTCCCGAAGGTAGTAGTGTGAACATAGATCTGGTATCTTGTCACCTTTACCAACCTTATGTGCTGCCGCAATTGCGTGACTGCATGGATACTTATCTACGTCAAACATTTTGCATTCGCACGTTCTTTTTTGAAGACTCACTACAAATCTTCTACCCATCTCATTTCTCACCTCATACTCATCAGTGAGACTGTTCAATTCAATAACATCATACTTGGATGCCTGTCCAAACCGTGCATGTAACGTTTTCTCAACGTAAGGTGTTAACTTTTGAGAATCATCACCGGTAGCTGCTTCCAACCTATACCTATTGAACCATTCCACTGTCTTTCCCAAACAAACATCTAATAGCCCTAGGATCGACAATTTTTTTGACTTCTTCAACGTTGAGTTTATTGACTCGGCGCCATTAGTTGTTAATAAGTTGTACCGTTCCCTCTTAAATTTGCATCTTGCCCACTTAACGGGATCAAGTTCCTCTTTCTCCAAATACTTTGCAACATTAGGATACCTGGCCTTCAAATCATTCAATAGCACTTCAAATTCGTTCTCCGTGTATGCTGACGCACATCTGAAGAACATTTCCGCCACAGTATCACCCCTTTTCGTCTTTCTACCATGGCCTTTATTGACGTAGCTCTTTATATTTTGCGATATATGACGCGCACAAAAACCATGATCAGCTTCTTTATACACTTCTTTGACTGCTTTGATCAAGCTTTTATGGCGATCAGATATCACAACGACATCACGTCCGTCCGGTACCACCTGTTGCAATCTTGACATAAACCACGTCCATGATTCGTCCTTCTCTCTGTCGACTATTCCCCATGCAAGAGGATATTGGTGATGTTCACCATCTTGCGCGGTCGCCACAATCAATGCTCCCTTGTACACTCCTGTCAGAAATGTCGCATCCACGGCAACCACTTTACGCATGTATTTCCATCCCCTTATAGCCGCTCCGACAGCCATAAAAAGGTATTTGAAGCTTTTCCCATCATTGTCGAACATTAGATCTGCGACAGATCCGGGATTTCTTATATAAAACATGTACAACCACCCTGGAAGCCTCCTATAATGTTCAAAGTCATCACCACGAATATCCTTTTGAGCACCGCATTTGCCTCTTAATGCCATCAAATACGATACATTGGCACCATATTTTGCTTTTACACGAGCCATCAATTCTTTTGCTGGAGGTGTTTCATAACTTCCGGCAAATTCCTCCTTCAAATAATCCTTAACCATTTGCGCTGTACCCTTTGTAGCTTCGGTGCGTTTACATACAGGTGAACAATTATGAATGGGATGATGTGTTCTCACACTAAACCGTTTGGAATTCGGGATTGCTGCCACACGTAATTTCCATTTACAACCATTTCCGGAAAACTTGCATCGTACTTCCCACAGCTTCGTATCAGATCTCAATGTTGTATATCTAAACGAAGCTTCGATTGAACCCTTCCTTACAAATGCCTGTACATGCTTCTTGCTATCAAACTCTTGCCCAATTTTAAGATCCAATCCATCTCCGAACTCGAAGATATTATTTTCGCCATTGTGAACAACCATTTGCGAGTTGTTCTCACCATCACCATACTTATGCTCTGCTCGCACATCAGAAACAACTTTATTCTTGTCACAAGCAACTCCATCAACTACCACAGTCATGGCACACCCACATTCTTCTCTTAACCCGCTTGTATGTTCACTATCAGAATCATCCGTCTCCGGATTACTCTCATCAACTCTACTTTTATCTAGACCTACAATAACACAGTCATCATAATCTACAACACCTCGATCCTCACCTTCTTTAGCAATGCTTCCAAAAGCCGGAATTAGAGGCTCAATTTCCCTCTCAATTTCGATTTCACAATTCACACCTGCCGATTCTATCTCCACATACAGTAGTGGTCGAATTCCTCTTATGCGATCGAACAGATAACAAATAAGATGTTTGTCATTCATTATATATGTCGGCTTCCTATTTTCACAAATATTGGGCAAATAGCTTAACTTCAACTTCGTTGTATTATTATCCACCATCATCTCTGCGCATAACTCATCAATCAGTTGCTGGTATGTCAGACTAACCGGAGGACATAAGAAAAATACTCTCTGGTTTTCCTGAACTCTACCAACCCATTCAAATTCTCCATTTGGGTTTTTTTCCCATTTACCATCATACAAAAAATAAATCAGTGTGATTTTCTCATCCGCCGTATCCATTACACCTGTAACAAAAACATAAAAAGAGGGGTAAATTCCGTGACCCACAGCGACCGTGCGACCCTTGGACCCCTGCGACCCTTGGACCCTTGCCACCCTTTCAACCCTTTGCGACCCTTGTACCCCTGCGACCCTTTCAACCCTTTGCGACCCTTTTAACCCTTTGCGACCCTTTTAACCCTTTGCGACCCTTTTAACCCTTTGCGACCCTTTTAACCCTTTGCGACCCTTTTAACCCTTTGCGACCCCTTTCCCCTGCGACCCCTTTACCTCTGCGACCCTTTGAACCCTTTGCGACCCCTTTACCATGCGACCCTTGGACCCATGCGACCCTTTGAACCCTTTGCGACCCCTTTACCATGCGACCCTTGGACCCATGCGACCCTTTGAACCCTTTGCGACCCCTTTACCATGCGACCCTTGGACCCATGCGACCCTTTGAACCCTTTGCGACCCCTTTACCATGCGACCCTTGGACCCATGCGACCCTTTGAACCCTTTGCGACCCCTTTACCATGCGACCCTTGGACCCATGCGACCCTTTGAACCCTTTGCGACCCCTTTACCATGCGACCCTTGGACCCATGCGACCCTTTGAACCCTTTGCGACCCCTTTCCCATCCGACCCTTGCACCCCTGCGACCCTTTGACCCTTTGCGACCCATTTACCCTTGGACCCCTGCGACGACCTTTGATCCCTTTGACCCCTCGATGAGACTGTGACCCAGTGCGACCGTACGACTCTGTGACCCACTCTGTCACCTTTGACATTGCAATAGACCCAAGAGAAACACGAAAAACTCACTATACACACCTGGTTTTTCTGCGGAACGTGCTTAATTGCAAGCTTCTTTGTTGACAACAAAGGATTTCAACCTATTGGCAGCGAATCTGATGCCGATTGCAAGCTACTCTCGCCGAATCTGTTGTGGTTTGGGGCAACAGTAATTTTCGCGCGAGAATTAGAGGTGCTCTAGAGGAGAGAGAAAAAATGTCGTCAAGGGTAACATGGGATTATCAATATTTTAAGGGTAGATTTGAAGTTGAAACTTTTTTTTTTAGCCAAGGGTATTTTTGAAGCACTTTAGCCCTATAGGGGCATTTTTGATAATCCCCCGATTGAAAGTATGGTGCAGAAAATGTAATATTAAATAGTCGTGGAGTTATTTTGTAAATATCTAAAAGTCTAGTATTACAAAAGGGAAACAGAAAAATATTTTTCTGACGACAATTCTTTTACACTGAAATAAAAACCCTAACCCCCAAAACACAAACGAAGAACAGAAACAGAACTGATTCCCGTTCGTGATAAGATTCGTATTAAAAGTTGAAAACAAAGGCATATCTCGTTGTGGATACATTAGAGAGACTTCGTACTTTCGGAGTTCACATTCTCCACTTGTCCGTATTACCAAAACATATAACTCTAAAAATCATTCTTCATATTTTGATAAAACCCCACACGATCACTTCCTCAAATATGACTAGATCTATAAAAAATGTTTCTGCAACCCGGTTAGCAACCGAACATATGATACATTTATTATACAATAAAGATGAAGGATTTTTGGTTTAAAAAAATCATAATCATTTGATAAGGGAATATAGTTTAAGAATAGAGAATACCAAAATCCGTGAGGAAGAATAAAGGGGCAAAGTTGGAAGATAATATTTGTGCGAAACTTTTACAACGTTGAATTATTTTAATATTGTTTTTCTCAGGACAGAACAGTGGAGCTGAGGATCACGCGGCTCCAGTTCACCAGTGACTTTGATTGAGCTACTGAAAGTAAAGATTTTCAAAAATGTTTTTTTATTAAGAAGCATAGAAAGAAGCTTTCTTTGTACTTAAAAAAGCCTTCCCTTTTGTTTTTTTTTTTGGTTCATTGTAAAGTTTGGAGAGCTAAAAGATAATAAAGAGGGGAATCTAATTTAATTTTCAGACATTATTGGGTCATTTTCTCCTTCTGTGAAGACGATGATGTCGTTGAGTTCACCTGTTGTTTTCGCACGACAACCTTAAAAAGGAAGAAGCATTCTCTGACGGGGTTTTCTTCTACGGAGAAACGTTTCACCATGGGAATTGCAAGACCTCAGAAATCTGGAGTTAATGGAGTCTCCGCTAAATGGGTTTCTGTTCTTTGCATTTCCAGTTTCTTCCTTGGTGTTCTTGTCGTTAACAGGTTCCTGCATTCTCTCTCTCGTGATTCTTCAATTCTGTTTCTGTAGGATCTTGTTTCTCAACGGGATCGACTTTTCCAGTTCTCTGTTACTGTTAATGAAATTTTGGGAATTCCGGTTTTGATGCATCAAAAAGTCTACTGTTGTGTTCCTCTTATTGTCTTGTGTATGCCCACATTGAGGTATTTGGGACGCTCCGAATCAAAATTCTGCTTAAAGTACGCTTCTTTGCAGGAAATATTATGTTTTTTCCTGTTGGGTTCCACTTCATTTACGTGATTTCAGCAGTTATTGGGTTCCACTTCTCTTAAGTGATTTCATCAGTTCTGTTGGGTTTTCGTTCCTCGTTCACTGATCATTGTCTCAGCTTTACAATTTCAGAAGATAAAAAAGTTCACTGCTCATCAAAACGATTCCCAAACTACTTAATGAAGCTCTAAACGGCACTTAATCGTGCAAATTAATCAATCCATTGGAGATTACGTTTGTAGTTTAGTCCAAGTAGCTGAAGAAATCACAGTATAGTTTCTTATTGTCACCAGATTAGCTTCATCTGCATATAGTTGTCGCCCCAAAATAGGATCTAAGCCTACTGGATTATTGTATTGCCTCAATGTATTTTACAGTTGTTGGGTTACCGTATGGTAATTGCATTCCCTTTTGGTTCAGGATGTTGGTTGTTTCAGAAACTGTAGAAGCTGATGAGAGAGCTACAGCAGAGCTGAAACATGAATCAAGGCTCCTACATCCTCTTATTAATTGTGATAATAACAAGGCAAGTGTTTACAAGATTGCATTGTGGCAAATGTCATTCATGTTCCCTCGATTTATTTCACTAACACGATTCTTTTTATTCAGGAAGGTGACATTATCTCTCGGGTTTCACGTACTCATGATGTGATCATGTAATTTTCTGTTTCCATGATTCACGTTTCCAAATATTAACAGTTTATGTGATGAATTGATATGGATATATGTCCAGGACATTAGACAAAACTATTTCATCGCTAGAGGTGGAACTAGCTGCAGCTCGAGCAGCAAAAGCTGATGGAGGAGAAGGATCTCCGTCAGTTGCAAAGTCTGGACCAGATCAATTGAAGGAACGCCCTCGAGTCTTCTTTGTAATGGGAATCATGACCGCTTTCAGCAGTAGAAAACGGAGAGACTCCATAAGAGAAACCTGGCTACCTAAAGGTTCCATGAAAACAAACTTTTGTTCTTTCTCCATATCAAACCTTTTTATATGGAGAAGTGTTAACAGAGTGTTATTCACATTTCATTTTCAGGGGATGAATTGAAAAAATTAGAGACAGAAAAGGGAATCATTATTCGGTTTGTCATTGGTCACAGGTAAGGTTGTAAATTGCCTTTTGGTCTCGTATATGGTCAAGTGACTTTTACTAATAATTATTCTGCACGGTTTAGTTCAACTCCTGGGGGAGTCCTAGACCGTGCTATTGAAGCAGAAGAAGAACAACACAAGGACTTCTTTTTTCTGGTAAAGGGCATATCACTCATTTATGTGCTTATATTCTTTCGTGATTAAAAATCATCCAACTCTAAGCCGCTGCCATTTCATTTTGCAGAATCACGTAGAAGGGTATCATGAATTATCATCTAAAACTCAGATATACTTCTCAACCGCTGTCGCAAGGTGGGATGCAGACTTCTACGTCAAAGTTGATGACGATGTTCACGTAAATCTTGGTGAGTACATAGGCATTTCAGTAATTGTAGCATATTTAGTATATCCCAAGAAAAACGTGAGGATAGTTTAAGCATTTTCCAGGGATGCTTGGTTCTACTTTGACTCGCCATCGTTCAAAACCCCGAATTTACATTGGTTGCATGAAGTCAGGGCCGGTTCTCTCGCAAAAGTAAGAAACACCACCTTTGCAAAATGTTCTGTCTTCATGTTTTGTGCAATTTGTTTTTTTTTTCACTTTTCAGATATTTCATGCAGAGGGGTCAAATACCATGAACCAGAATATTGGAAATTTGGTGAAGAAGGAAATAAGTACTTCAGACATGCCACTGGACAAATCTACGCCATTTCGAAAGATCTTGCAACTTATATTTCAGTAAACCGGTTAGTCTTATTTAGTTTCTGAGGATTATATCTCTGCTCTCAACACTATTAATAGTCTCAAGGGTTAACCACTTGTTTCCGCTTTTCTTTAGGCAAGTACTTCACAGATTCGCCAATGAAGATGTCTCTCTCGGATCCTGGTTAATTGGCCTTGATGTTGAACATATTGATGACAGAAACCTCTGCTGTGGGACACCCCCTGGTAAAATATGACTACAAAACTTATTGTTCTCCTAAAATATCGAACTATGTAGCAAATAGACCAAATACTGAATCAGATTGAACCATAACAAGTGTTCTGTTTCATTTAATGGTGCTCTTCTGTGCCATCTTTCTCATAAACTAGTGATATTGTTTCATGAAAAATGATCACAACTGAAAATGACATCTTTTGTTCATGATTGCCATTCTTTTGAGCACAGATTGCGAGTGGAAGGCGCAAGCGGGAAACCCTTGTGTTGCCTCGTTCGACTGGAGCTGCAGCGGCGTCTGCAAGTCGGTTGAGAGAATGCTAGAAGTTCACCAACTTTGCGGGGAAGGCGATGGAGCAATCTGGCACACCAGTTTCTGAACTAAGAACCCTTTTCTACTTCTTTCATTTTATTCTCAATGTTCAATGTATAGTTCAGTTCTTGTGACATTCGTGTAGCACTGCAACATCTTGAGGCCCCATTTTTGCCCCCATATTCCTCTCGCCTAAACTCGAAATCAATTATCAATTAGTGACAAAAAAAATCTGTTATGGTCCAATATTGGTAAAAATGTAGTAATAAGACTATAGGCGCCTTTTGCATGTTTTTTTTTTGTAATGGATTAATTATGATTTTATTATATTTCCAATTCTATTAAAAATGTTTTAAATTTATAGTTTTGGTGAATTATCAATTCTATTCCAGACAATTTTAGTATAAATTCAACTGACGTTCGAAAATATGGTTGATGATGGTAATAATCTTTAAGAAGAGTTCCATCTTAATATTTAAAAATCCATCGGAATAGTATGAATTGGTTTGGACATAATGTCGGATAGATTCTTAACGATTGATATTACAGTCTCAAAACCAAAATCATAGTTATGTTTTAAATATCGAGATCAGTTCTTATAAAAATATTGCATTACATGACTGAACTGCGAAAGTGACCAAACTATACTCACTGATCAATTACGGCTAAGATTAAAACACACATATGCAACGCGTAACGAATCAGGCAAATCCAAGAAACCAAATTGTTTCCAAGAGAAAATAAAAAATTGATCAAGAAGGGATCATGGTCTCGAAGCAATGAAGACCATCGAGCTCCGGCGCAAACCGCGGAGCCTTCTGCAGAAAACGCGTGTTCCTATCGATCGCTTCCTCTCTTCTGCATTGTTGACTGATCGACGGAAGCTGCAGCGTTGCTTTGTGAGCAGCCGTGAGCCGGTTTGGCAGGACGAGACGCAGAAGCAGAAACAGACGTAACTTTCTTGGCCAGGAGCTTAGCACAGAAGGCATCAAACAAGCCAAACAACGAATTCATGATCGAACACAGAATCAGAGCAAGGTTCTAAACGCAGGGGATAGATGGGAAAGCGCAGATGTGAAAATCAAGTTGGAGTTTTCAGAGGAAGAGGAACGGTTTTTGCTTATATAGAGAGCCGAAGGACGCGACGAAAAGGAATACTTCCGATTACAATCTAAGTTTGTTTCCGTTTTTTTAGCACTCCGAAATTTGTTCCTTTTTTGCGGGGGTTTTGGTCGACGCGTGACACACCACGCACCTGAGATATATCATATATTTTTTCTGTTGATCATGAAATAAGGAAAGCACCCAAAAAAATATTATGAACTTATGTTTTAATGTACCTATGCAAGCACACGGATGCCAAATTTAATAATTGTTTAAAATAATTTTTTATTTAAAATTTTGGGATATTACATATTCTTTGGGGATAGTTTTATATGGAATATGTTTTAATTATAATTAATTTTTAGATTATCGTTTTAGGAATGAAATTAAAATATTTGAGACCTAAAAAAAACAGTTGGTGTCGTAGAAATTTTATTTTTCTATTTTATAATAAAATCAATTTATATTTCATAAAAATATATTTATTAAAATCTTCAATATATAAATATATATATATACATCATCCATACTTTACGCAGAATATCAGAAATACCCTCATAGGGCAAAATCACTTCAAAAGTATCCTTCCCCAAAATAATTATTAAATCCGAAAAATAAAAACTGAAGAAAAGAAAATTTTGCCCTTAATGTTCGAACGTGGAAAAATGGAAGTTCGGCAGTTTTTCGATGTGAAAAACTGCCGAAAACGAGAAAGCCGAACAGTTTTTCGCCGTGAAACCTGTTTAAAAGTTGATAGCAAAAAAGAAATAAGTGATTTCGAACTTGAGAGGGAACGATTTGAAGTTGGCGAGAAGGAAACTGGCGAAGAGAGCACGAAGAGAGCATGAGTCAATCTTCAATGGCGTCAATAAGTGTAAGTAGTTCGATTTCTAGGGTTTTGCAAGCTTTCGAGTCACAAAATGGTTTATTGATTTGAAATGGGTGTCAAGGAAAAAGGGACTAAGAGGAATGAGTGCGTGAGTGATGCTGATGCTGATTCTGATGCTGATGCTGCAGTCCCTCTGACACTGGAGAAGAAATTAATAGGGGAAATAAGGAAGTCGGAGAAGAGAATCATCAACGCCGTAAGAGACCTTCTAAGGGATGTCGGGATTCATGTGCCTAATCCAAAATCAAAGGCTGCCAAGAAAGTTGCGATCATCGAAACCCAATCTTCCGACACTGTTGGTGAGTCCACCAAGTAAGTAAACCCAATCTTCCGACACTGTTGGTGATTTTGCTTTTGAATTCCTTCGACGTCCAAATCCAGTGTCAAGAAACCTTGCTCCTGATGGAGTTCCACCAAGTAAGTAATATTTAGTGAAAAGGTCATTTGAGTGTCAATTTCCATCGAGACATATAAGTCGTAGGGTCGCATAAGCCGTAGGGTCGTTAGAGTCGTAGGGTCGCATAAGCCGCAGGGTCGTTAGAGTCGCATGGGTTTCATATGTCGCATGTGTCACTGGGTCGCTAAAGTCGAATGGGTCGCATGGGTCGCATAGGTCGCATTGGTCCCATTGGTCGCATAGGTCGCATTGGTCCCATTGGTCGCCATATGTTTAATGAGGTAAATTTTATGCAGGTGTTGCACCTTTATCGAAGGAGTCTGCGCCATATGTTGAACCTCCGCCGGCGAAAAGAGCAAGAACAATGGGAGGGAGAGGGCGAAAGAAGGTTGTTCAAGAACCCGAAAAAACGGTGGTTCAAGAACCCGAGGAGTTTGTGTGGAATCCCAGTAGATTAAAGGACTTGATAACCCGATTTCCTACGTTCACTGATGCTAGCGGTGAAAAGTTGACTAAGC
>CM071866.1:39163915-39177581 GCA_036759665.1 Gynandropsis gynandra
GCGTCGTACCGTGTTGGGGTTGTGGTAATCTTTCGAGCGACGAAGCATCGAGTTAGTCAGATCAATGGATCTGCCAGCGTCGTACCGTGTTGGAGTTGTGGTAACCTTTTGAGCGACGGAGCGTTGTATTATGCTGATGGCTGGGTTACGTTGTGACCTTTCGAGATCTTCAGTGTGCTGGGGGTCCTTTGGACTTTGCAAGCGTATGCCCGAGCTAGAGTCGTGTGGACTCTGTGTGTTATGATCCAATGTGGTACTAGTCTTAGATTTTGGATACTTAGTCGGGTTGGATAGATTTGTTTGTATATCTTTAGTTTAGACTTTGGATATATCGTTATTTACGTTATTCAATTTATAATGGAAGAATACGTGGCACAAAGTACGTACACGTATTGATTTCATTGAGTGCGTATTTCGTACTCACCCTATTGTGGGCTGTCGTGTGATGCGTTATCAAAGTTAAACAAATAACCTAAACTATCCGCAAGTGCACGACACGTGTATAGTACTTCAGGTGTCGATCCCACAGGGACTACGCAACACAACTTAAACTCTAACTATGAATCAAACTTGCTAATCAACAAAATATGGGAATTGAGAATGAAATACTAAAAGCAAATAAACAAACTAGTTCTTAAGAATGAGACAAACGTTCCACGAAATCAGTTTCACCACAAGACTACCGAAACCAACAATCAACCTATCTATCATGCAATCCCAGTCAAGGTATCTAAGGCAAACGATCCTAATATGATATCTACCCTCTCTCGAGGCATAGACATGTGATCTAGTCAAGTTACCCCCTACTTTCTTGGGTGACACCTTGAACTAAACCCATACGAACTGTGATTCATCCGTTTTACCCTCAACCGCTGCTACCTTACTTTCGTGGCCTAACCTTGGTTGTTTTAAACCTGATCTTCTAGGACTAGAATTCTCCTTTCGGTCCTTCTCCTAATCCCTAACACATGCATCTACGTGGCCATCGCAAACACAAGTAAATTAAGTACTCAGATAAAGAAAAGATAAACGAAAACAGGAAGATGCATTCAAAGATAAATCAAAAGTGGTTCCAGAATAGCCAAAGGCTAATCCCTTCTCCTAGAACAAACAAATTACTTGCTAATGCGTCCGTAAACAAACATAAACAAAATAGAAGGTCTAAGGAACATGAAAACCAAACGAAACCGAAGTGTCGGGTTGATCTCCAATGCTCCTTGTAAGTCTCCTTCGTAAGAACCTTCTTCCTCTCTCCCTCGATTGATCTCGAAACTTGGTGAATGAGCTCGACCTCTCACTCCTCCCCTCTTCTTTCCTTCCTCTTTTTTTTTCCTTTTCTCCCTTCCTTTCCTTCTGGACGTTCAGTTCTTCCTTATGTTGCAGCAACCACCGATTGTTGTCTTTTCATGAGTTTCCATTATTGAATAAGTTGGGTGACGTTTCTATTAGTTCCTCCAGCGGAATATCACTTATTCCTGTTCTCTAAAGTCATTTTCTTTATTCTATAAGTCCCCAACAAACTTCCATTTGTTTTAAGTCAAATTAACTTATTTGGAGTTGCAGGTGACGGTCGCGACCCGTGCGGGCAGGGTAAATGACCCGCTCGGGTACGGCGCGGAAGATCGCGCAAGAACGCGATGGAAAAGAGGTGCAAAACAAATACGAAATCATACGTAAAGCAACACATATATATCAAAAACGTCTCCTAAATCGTGCAAGAAATACGTATGAAAACGAGATGATCAAAATCCCCCAGACTTGAATGTTTGCTTGTCCCTAAGCAAACGTAAACGTGGAATACATGGGGTATGAAAATACGAGAATTCCCCTTCTCCTAGAAATACCGCTAAAGCGAACCTTAACCGATCAACAAGCATGTCGAGAGCAAGTTCGGCCTAATCGAGTTTTCAGTCTTAATCCTAGGTCCACCACGGTTAGCCATGAGAAAGTGAATCAAAGGAAACTAGACACACTACCATAACTCCCTCCACTAGACAAGACTTCAGACAATGCTAAACCTAGAACAACCGAGGATACTTGTTTCTTTCCGAGGATACTTGTTTCTTTTCGAACTTCTTTCTTTCTTTTTTTTTTCTTTTTTTTCTTATTATTTTTTTCTTTCTTTTTTTTATGTCTTCTTTTTCTTTTCCTTTTTTTTTCTTTTCCTTTGCATACACACTAGGCTTCTAGGACATCGGATTTGAAGGGATGCAGCCTCTACTTAGACCCAGACTACCGATGACGGTATACTCATGCATCTCATTTAAGAGTGCAGCGGAGTAGGCGGCGTTTTATTTGTACCATGCCCTTAGGACGTAAAAAGATGATCGCCAACCCACCACTTAGACACGGTCCATCGAAAGAGTATTAAGGTCGATGCACTCATATCGATTTTAGATAATGCGTTTTAGGCATTATTTCTATCGACAGCGGAGTGTTAGTGTGCGCTCTTAATCTGCAAATAAGCTCGATCTCATACGATATAGTAATCCTCATAGAAAAGTGAAGTAAAGCATCATCTACACGAAGTATGACCATCTAGATAGAGAGCGATAAACTAAAACTAGCATAGCAACCTCGTCTAAACCCCCCACAAGCAACACTAGGATTCCCAAAGAACTACGACCTATTGTTTTTCAGTCGACTAATAAGCTCTAACGCTTAGGGAAAACCTAGCTCAAACATGCAAAATTTCACGGAAAAGGCCAACTTCTTAAGCATCCTAGGTTCAGGTTCATCTCAAAACATGGCACCGGACAAGTGTCTGGGACGACTCTGACTCACGGAAACAAAAACAAACTAAAAACTACAAAAATAACCTAAAAACTACAGAGTCAAAGGGAAGATGAAAGAAAATGAAACGAAATCACCTGAAAAACGTGAGCTGCTCCCCCAGACTTGAATTGAACGGCGTCCCCGACGTGAAGCTCCGATGGAGGGTAAGGGAAGTGAAGCTCATTTGCGGTGGTATATTTTTTTTGTGTTTTTCTCTCCTTTTTTTAAACCGAAATCGAATAACCGAGTCTCAAACTAAAAACTAGAAAAAAGTTAAAAAAATAAAAGCAAACAGCTGGGTTGCTTCCCAGAAAGCGCTTATTTAACGTCTTTAAGCTTTGACGTCTGCATTCCTCATGCCTGCGTGACGGGTGGATCAGAAAGGGAAATGGAGTTTCCACTTTCGATCGGTTGGGCGGCTTGGTAGAGCTTTAGCCGCTGTCCATTGTCTTTGAATGTGTCACCCGTATCGCTCCATAGTTTCACTTCTCCATGTGTGAAGACTTCTCGTACCTGAAAAAGACAAGACCAACGAGAACGTAGGTTGCCCGAGAAAGGCATAGGACGAGAATCGAAAAGTAGAACTATATAACCTGATTGGAAGTCATGAGGTAGGGTCTTTTTGTCGTGTCATCCTTTAGTCTCTACTTCTTTCTTTGGCACATCATGCACGGGATTCACTCGTCCGCTGCCCGAGGTTGGATAAATGGTATCTACACTGAAAAGTTTTATGACGTCTTTTTCCATTACCTCTTGCAAGTGCGGGTGCAGCCTCCTTTGAGTTTCAATGGAAGTTACGTGGCTGTCTTCCGTATGAGTTCCGTGCGTACATACTGAAGGGCTGACTCTTCTACGCTTCTTTACGCGTGTGGGTTGTTTTCTCATCTAATGTGCACTCAAATTAGCATTCATAACAGCAGGATATGTTTTATTGGATTCAACGTGCTCATATATATTAAAAAGAAGACGGAGGTGGTTGGGGCTCAAGTTTGGACGTCTTTTCCTCTGCAAAACCAGCATGGATTTCGTGTGGTATCTCCTCACATGGGGCGTCTCCTAGTGCTTCAATAGCGCTCATGAATTTTGTATACACCTCAGCTCCTTCGTCCGCAAATCCTGCATTATCGCAAACTCGTGTCAAATACCGTACAAGAGAATCGGGCATACTCACTTAATCAAGCGTGTCTTTTGATAACTCGTCCAGCGAATCAACTCTAAGGAAAGACTCCTTGGATAAGGGTCCATTCATGGGGCTGGAAAGGTTGAATTCGATCGTCTCATCTCCGACACGTAATGACAACTTTCCTTGTTGTACGTCTATCAAGGCACCTACAGTAGCTAAGAACGGTCTACCAAGAATAACATGTGTCCTAGCATCTTCCTTTTTCTCAAGTACAACAAAATCAGTGGGAATGCAAAGCTTACCTACCATGGTGGGAATGTTTTCAACGATTCCCACCGGATATCTTACCGAATGATCCGCAAGGCGTAGACACATCTTTGTAGGTTTGAAATTCCCAAACTCCATCCGCTTGAAAACTGAGTGTGGCATGATGCTCACGCTTGCCCCTAAATCGCACAAAGCATTAGAAATATCAATTTTACCTATTGTGCATGGAATGGAGAAGCTTCCGAGGTCCTTCAACTTTTGTGGCAGCTTGTTTTGAAGGATAGCGCTGCATTCCTCGGTGAGTGCTACCGTCTCGTTCTCTTCGATGTGCTTCTCTTTGGACAGTACCTCTTTGATGAGTTTGGCATGATTAGGCATCTTTTGGAGGGCTTCCACGTATGGGATGTTGATGTCAAGCTTCTTGAGACCCTCTACAAATCTGCCCACTCGTTCTTCATTCTTACTGCTCACCAATCGTTGAGGAAACGGTATAGGAGGTTTGTATGCCGGTGGAGCAACATATGGTTTGTCTAAATCTGATTCAACTCTTTCCATAATCGCAACCTTACCTTTTCTTCTATTCATGGACGTACCAGCAGCATTCCCTCGCTCTTTCCAGGGCGAATTCTCAACCACATCACCGCTGCACACAGAAATAGCATTCACATACTCTCTCGGGTTCAATTCGGGTTTACCTGGAAGCTGTCCGGGATTCCGAGAAGATGAGGAAACTTGATGTGCTACGGAGTTCTCTAAACTCTGCACATGGTTGCTCAATGATTACATTTGAGTTTTGAGCTCGTTGATCGCTGTCCCCACATCCGCATTGAATTTGGTTTGAGTCGATGTTTGCTGCCTTTGCTCCTTGATAAATTCGAGCAATACCGCCTCAAGGTTTGATGAAGGGGCTTGAGGAGGGTGAGGAGCTTGCTGAACTTGCTGAGTATGCTGAACTTGCTGGTTATTTTGCTGGTATGGCTGCTGAAATCCCGAATACTTCATTGGTTGAGTCGTTCGGTATGACAAGTTCGGGTGATTCCTCCAATTCGGGTTGTAGGTATTCCCGAATTGCGTATTTCCTTGCTGCTGGGCATAATTCATGTATTCCACGTTCTCTTGCAGCGTGCATTGATAAGCCACGTGTTCTGTATCTCCACAATTCATGCAATACGTGGCGTTCGCTGCATTGCCCGTTGCTCGGCTCTGATTCGGCTCATATAGGCGACGAGTGCTGTTAGGCATACCCCTCGGTCTTGACCACATGGTGTGGTTCATGGCGAGTTTATCGGTCAGCTCGTATGCCTCCTCGACGGTCAGATCCATAAATGATCCTCTAGCAGCGTTATCCAATGTCGTTCGGTGTTCGTCTGAAATTCCATTATAAAAGATTTGGATAACATACCACTGCTCGAGACCATGGTGTGGACACAACTGTAGAAGGTCCTTAAATCTGCCCCACGCCTCAAACAAAGTTTCTCCATCTCTGCATCTAAACGTTGTGATTTCCCCCCTCATCTGAATCCTCTTGCTCGGAGGAAAGAAACGTGATAAGAACAATGTGCAGAGCTGATCCCAAGTAGTGATAGATCCAGCAGGGAGCGATTGCAGCCAAATTTTCGCTCGTCCCCCAATAGAGAAGGGGAAGAGACGCAATAAGATCGCGTCCTCTGAGACTCCGTGTATTTTGAACGTACTAGATAGCTCAAGGAAGTCTCTGAGGTGCTGATGGGGATCCTTCTGATTTCCACCCATGAATTGCTTCTGATAAAGCATGTTGATCATCGCTGGCTTAATCTCGAACCGTTCTCTCGCAACAGCAGGCATCCTTATGGCTGTTTGCACGTTGTTCATGTTCGACACCATGTAATCTCTGAGGCGACGTGGTGGAGGAGCCTGTGGTTCTCGCGGTTGAGGCATGAGTTGTTGTTGATGCATCTGTCCATTGCCATTCGTATTATCCATCTCTCCTTGATCTGAAGGTTCTGCAAAGGACAAATAAAGAACAATTTACGTAGAAAGAACGAAAGAAAAGAAAACAAAAACAAAAACGAACAAAAAAGACTCTAGGCTCGAATCTAAGACGTGTTGACAATAGTCCCCGACAA
This sequence comes from Gynandropsis gynandra, assembly GCA_036759665.1. Lineage (NCBI taxonomy): Eukaryota > Viridiplantae > Streptophyta > Magnoliopsida > Brassicales > Cleomaceae > Gynandropsis > Gynandropsis gynandra. Next base: position 39,170,186 of record CM071866.1, read on the forward strand.
CGGCGCCAAAAACTTGATGCGTTATCAAAGTTAAACAAATAACCTAAACTACCCGCAAGTGCACAGCACGCAACACAACTTAAACTCTAACTATGAATCAAACTTGCTAACAAACAAAATATGGGAATTGAGAATGAAATACTAAAAGCAAATAAACAAACTAGTTCTTAAGAATGAGACAAACGTTGCAGGAAACCAGTTTCACCACAAGACTACCGAAACCAACAATCAACCTATCTACCATGCAATCCCAGTTCAAGTTATCTAAGGCAGACGATCCTAATATGATATCTACCCTCTCTCGAGGCATAGACACGTGATCTAGTCAAGTTACCCCCTACTTTCTTGGCTGACACCTTGAACAAAACCCATACGATATGTGATTCATCCGTTTTACTCTCAACCGCTGCTACCCTACGTTCGTGGCCTAGCGTCGGTTGTTTTAAACCTGATCTTCTAGGACTAGAATTCTCCTTTCGATCCTTCTCCTAATCCCTAACACATGCATCTACGTGGCCATCGCAAACACAAGTAAATTAAGCACTCAGATAAAGAATAGATAAACGAAAACGGGAAGATGCATTCAAAGATAAATCAAAAGTTGTTCCAGGATAGCCCAGGGCTAATCCCTTCTCCTAGAACAAACAAACTACTCGCTCATGCGTCCGTAAACAAACATAAACGAAATAGAAGGTCTAAGGAACATGAAAACTAAACGAAACCGAAACAAACTTCCATTTGTTTTAAGTCAAATTAACTTATTTTAAGTTGCAGGTGACGGTGGTGACCCGCTCGGGCAGAGAAATGACCCAATCGGGTACGGCGCGGAAGATCGCGCAAGAACGCGATGGAAAAGAGGTGCCCCGGTCGGGCTAGAGAGTGCCCCGGTCGGGCTGAGGTGTGCCCCGGTCGGGCTTGAGTGTGGCCTGGTCGGGCTCAAGTTGCTGGACAGACTTGCCGACTAAACGCCCCGCGTAGGCAAGGGTGTTGTTCGCCGATTCTCGTCCCGTTTGTTCCGTGATGATCCTCGATGTTTGTACTTTGACTCGTGTACGTCCTTTAGCTCCAAAATGAACCGAATATGCATAAAAACCTGTAAGAACACGAAAACACGAAAACGAGTAAAACAGATACAAAATCATACGTAAACATCGCATCTAGATCGTAAACGTCTCTAAAATCGTACAAGAAATACGTATGAAAACGAGATGATCATCGTGGATGGACAAGATATGGAAAGAAAAAGAGCAACGAGGCTGAGCACCAACATGAAAGCTCACAACGGACTGATGGGAGAGGCGGCTCGATGAGTTTTATTTTGCATTTCGTATTTATTTTATTCATTTATAGTGACTATGATCCTTACGTATTTGTTTTGCTATTTGACCCAAACCACATTATTTTGGAATAAATCATTTGAGCAATGACACATGTAACCACCTCTTGGAGGCAATGGTGGACACTCCCAATCCCGAAGTAGTTCCACGATGGGGGTGTTACAAATTGGTATCGAACCGATTTTCATTTCCGTACTTATGGTCTAATATTAGTAAAAATGTAGTAATAAGACTATAGAAGCCCTTTTCATGTTTTTTTTTTGTAATGGATTAATTATGATATTATTATATTTTCGATTCTATTAAAAATATGTTTTAACTTTATAGTTTTGGTGAATTATCAATTTTATTCTACACAATTTTAGTATAAATTCAACTAACGTTCGCAAATATGGTTGATAATGGGAATAATCTTTAAGAAGAGTTCCATCTTAACATTTAAAAATCCATTCGAATAGTATGAATTGGTTTGGGCGTAATGTCGGATAGATTCTTAACGATTGATATTACAGTCTCAAAATCAAAATCATAGTTATGTTTTAAATCTTGAGATAAGTTCATATAAAAATATTGCATTACATGACTGAACTGCGAAAGTGACCAAACTATACTCACTGATCAATTACGGCTAAGATTAAAACACACATATGCAAAGTAATCGAAATTCAACAACGCGTAACGAATCAGGCAAATCCAAGAAACCAAATTGTTTCCAAGAGAAAATAAAAAATTGATCAAGAAGGGATCATGGTCTCGAAGCAATGAAGACCATCGAGCTCCGGCGCAAACCCCGCGGAGCCTTCTGCAGAAAACGCGTGTTCCTATCGATCGCTTCCTCTCTTCTTCATTGCGGACTGATCAACGGAAGCTGCAGCGTTGCTTTCAGAGCAGCCGTGAGCCGGTTTGGCAGGACGAGACGCAGAAGCGGAAACAGACGTAACTTTCTTAGCCAGGAGCTTAGCACAGAAGGCATCAAACAAGCCAAACAACGAATTCATGATCGAACACAGAATCAGAGCAAGGTTCTAAACGCAGGGGATAGATGGGAAAGCGCAGATGTGAAAATCAAGTTGGAGTTTTCAGAGGAAGAGGAACGGTTTTTGCTTATATAGAGAGCCGAAGGACGCGACGAAAAGGAATAATTCCGATTACAATCTAAGTTTGTTTCCGTTTTTTTAGCACTCCGAAATTTGTTCCTTTTTTGCGGGGGGTTTTGGTCGACGCGTGACACACCACGCACCTGAGATACATCATATATTTTTTCTGTTGATTATGAAATTAGGAAAGCACCCAAAAAAATATTATGAACTTATGTTTTAATGTACCTATGCAAGCACACGGATGCCAAATTTAATAATTGTTTAAAATAAAATTTTATTTAAAATTTTGGGATATTACATATTCTTTGGGGATAGTTTTATATGGAATATGTTTTAATTATAATTATTTTTTAGATTATCGTTTTAGGAATGAAACTCAAAAATTTGAGACCTAACCAAAAAAAGTTGGTGTTGTAGAATTACTATTTTTCTATTTTATAATAAAATCAATTTATATTTCATAAAAATATATTAATATACAACATTTATAGATTATAATACGAAGCATAAAAAAATACAATATTTTATAGTAGATATTACCTGTAAATAGCACGAACTTTGAAATTAATAAATAGTAGAATATAATATAATATATATAATTTTTAAGTATTAATAAATGTATATAGTTATAATGGTAAATTATTTAGTTTATAATAATTATTTATTAACGTTTAAATATATTCAACGTTAAATGAAAATTAAAAATAGGTATATTAATATTAGATGGAAATAAAAATTGAAATGTATTTAGTTGAAGTAATTGAATAATTTTTAATAATTTTTGAAGTTATACTTATTTGTTTTTATAATAATTTTTGTAAAAATATATAGCGGTAATATATTCATTAATAATGGTAAATTATTTAGTCGAGCTGGGGGCGACTACGGGCTAGGGGGCCACTGCGGGCGAGGAGGGGGAAAGTGTTGAGCTAGGGGGCGGCTGCGGGCGAGGAGGGAGAGAGCTTTGACAACGTGGGCGGCGACGCGAGGAGGAGGGAGAGAGATTCGGAGGGAAAATGCCTAACTAGGGTTACCGTTGGAATTTAAAGAAAATTGCGGACGAGGTGTCCTGACTCGTCCACAAATGGGGACGACTACCTAAATCCCGTCCCCAATTGGGGACAGATGAGCCACGCCCGTTTGCAATTGGGGATGGCTACCTAAAGCATGTCCCCAATTGCGGACGGTCGTGGCTCATCCGTCCCCAATTGCAGATGCTCATGGCTCATCTGTCCCCACTTCCGGGACAATGTATCGGGACGAGACGATGTGCCGGGATGGGACGATGTGCCGGGACGAAATGATGTGCTGGGACAGGACCAGACGAGACGAGATGCAATCAGGATGGGACGATGTGCCGGCATGGGACGTGATGCAATCGGGACGAGACGGGATATCCGTAAACGTCTAACATGATCCGTAACCGTCTAACATGAATATCCGTAAACATTGAATAAATCATTAAGAAATAGAAACAATGCTTCTAATGTTCGTAAACGGCTAACATGAATATCCATAAACTCTCAGCATCGAATAAACAATGCATTAAAAAATAGAAACAGTTGAATATCCGTAAACTTTTTAACATGATTCATCATCTTCAGAGTCACACAATTGTTCCGTCGACTCTTGTGTTTCTGTATCTGATTCAAATTCGTCTTCTTCTTTTTCTTCTATATCTTCATAAATATCATCTTCATTTCTTTTGATTTATTCCATTTCACCGTGCGTAAGTACTTCAACACGTACCTCGTCAATAGCAACAATCTCGGTCAATTTTGTTGCATTGGCAATTGTTGTTCTTCTGTGTTGTCGATAAATTTGCCCGTCGGAATTATCTTCATTGTGACATGCCAACCTGAACATCTTCTAATATGAGGATAAGCAACGTAAGAAACTTGATCGGCTTGTGACGCAAGAATAAAAGGCTCGCATTTTGCATATCTTCATGTGGATTATACTTCTACAACGCCTAGTTTGTTTACTCTTGTTCCGCGACCAATTATTGGATCGAACCAATCACATCGAAATAGCATCACTTTTAAACCGACATAACCTACAAAAAAATATCAAAATCCAAAATGACATACGTGGTAAGGATAACACTGTTTTAAATTTGTTTTACATTTCTGGATATTCCAATTGCAAAATTTCCTTTAGAATCCCATAAAAATCTGGTTCATCGGCCGATGCACAATACCTTTCACCTTTCACACATATACCATAGTTCATCGTCGACTTCAATCTCTTATGTTCGTAAGTGTGATAATTATAACCACGTGTAAAATACATAGGCCAACTCATAACTTTCACAATCGGTCCTTTGACAAGATCTCGTAGCCACAACGGGTGATTGCCATAGTTATGGGATTTTACCTTTCAAAAGGCTGTAGATATTCGCAGTTCAATAAAACATACGTATGTACGATATGGAGATCTCGTTGTGATAACGATATATCTTTGGCCTTACCAACAGGTCAACCAATTCCGCAAAATATGTCTGGAACATCTCGTACTGGATATGAATACGTCAAACCACCATCAAAACATCTATCTGGATTTCTAGTCCCCGTTTGAACATGTGGCTCGAAGTAGTATGAAGTGAAGAACGATATTTCCTCATTCACGTATTGTTCCACAATTGAACCTTCCGGACGAACTTTTTGTTTATTTTTTTTCTTGAGATGAAACATAAATCGCTCGAACGCATACATCCAACGAAATTGAACAGGAACTCCTAATGCAACTTCGTGCGGTAAAAGAACTGTCAAATGCTCCATAACATCGAAGAATGACGGTGGAAACATCTTCTCCAAGTTACAAAGTATAGTTACTGTGTTATTTTCCAGTCGGGGAACCATATCCATACTAAGATTTCTCGCACATAAATCGTAGAAGAATAGGCCAATACCTATAACATGAAAGTATTATTAGTGTATTTAACAAATGTTATTCATACTACATATTAATAAAATCAACCACATACCTCCAACTGCTTTGTTTGCATGTTTGTCCATCAATTCAGAAAAACATATCGGAAGTAGTCTTTGCATGAATACATGACAATGATGACTTTTCATCCCTTATAACTTTCCTCCTTGAATGTCCATGCACCTTCCGATGTTGGACGCATAGCCTTCGGGAAAGTTCACATCTTCTTTCAACCATTTCAACAATTTATATTTCTTATCATTTGACAATCTGAATATCAGAACTGGTGCTTTACCGTCATCACTTATATGTAACTCCTTTCGTGAGCAATACTGTTCTAGATCCTTGCGTGATTTAATATTTTCTTTCGTCTTCCCGTGACATTCAGTACCATATTGATGATGTTATCGAAAATTTTTTTCTGTATGTCCACGACATCAAGATTATGTCGAAGTTTCAGATTTTTCCAAAATATGCTATTCTTGTACCAGTTATGAGTAATTCCATAACCACCAATTCTCGGATGATTGTTCCCTCCACAATCTATTATAGTCCTAGGAATTTCCAAAGCAAGAAGATGTTCATACAAAATCTCTTCGCCGGTCTAAACTGCAGGAGGAGATTTCCGCACAACTACATTCCTTTTGAAATTTGTCTTGTTGCGCCGTAATGCATCATCCACTGGAAGAAAATGACGATGAAAATCAAACCAACTCGTCTTTCGTCCATGTTTCAACTGAAAAGAATTTGTTTCCTCCATGATATATGGACAAGCCAATCGACCATGCGTTGTCCATCTAGATAACATCCTATAAGCTGGAAAATCACTTATTGTCCACATGAGAGCACCTCGTAACATAAATTTTTGTTGCCTCGAGACATCGTACGAGTACGCTTGAACTCCATTCCATGATTCTTTTAATTCTTCAATAAGTGGTTGAAGAAATATATCCAAACTTCTTTTCGGATGATTAGGCCCGGAAATCATTATTGTTAAGAACAAAATTCCCTTTTCATGCACATATCCGATGGTAAGTTGTAAGGTGTCACTATAACTGGCCACAATGAATAATTCTTTCCAGACATCCCAAATGGATTAAAACCATCGGTACAAAGGCCTAAGTAGACATTTTGACTCTCAGCTACAAAATCAGGATATACCTTGTTAAAGTGTTTCCACGCCTCACCATCTGAGGGTCGACACATCTCTCCTCCACGACTTGAATGCTCAGCATGCCATCTCATGTCGCTTGCGGTCTCCACAGATTGATACAAATTTTTTTAATCTGTCTGTAATTGGTAAATACCACATACGACAATATGAAACCGATTTTCGATTCTTTGTTAAATAAAACTGATCTTTCCCACAAAATCGACAATTACTTATATCCGATGTCTCTGTCTAAAAAAACATGCAATTGTCTTGACAAACGTCAATCCTTTGATATGACAATAAACCCAAAGATCTCATCATCTTCTTTGTCTCATAATAGGAGTCTACTGCATTATTATCTTCCGGCAAATAATCTCTTACTAATTGCAATATCGAACCCATGCAATTCTCAGACAAATTATTTTCAGTCTTCAAATTCATCAAACGTGCAGATAGAGATAACTGTGATAAACCACTTCTACAACCACCATAAAGTGGATTAATAACACTTTCTAGCATTTTAAAAAAAAACTTTTTGCTTCTTTATTCGGATATTTTCATTTCTGTCACGGAATACATTTTGCACCATTTCCACATAAGGGTTCATTTCAACAACTTGAGAAGTCTCAAACACTTCATGATGTACAATGCCCCTACTAAAGTTTTCCACAACATTACTAGGTCGTGGTGCAAAATTTTCTCCATGACATAACCATATAAAATAAATTCGGAGTAATACCTCTTAAATATAGATGCTTCCAAACAGTTCTCTCATTAACAAATTTTTCATTTTGGCATTTGACCCATGGACAAACCAACGTATCCGTTTCTTTGTAAACTTGCTGATTTGTCGCCATTGTCATAAACTGTGTGAC
>CM071866.1:39177765-39231102 GCA_036759665.1 Gynandropsis gynandra
TCCCTAAATGGGTTTTTGACAGTCCCTGATTAGGGACGGCCGCCGCGTCGTCCACAAAATTGCGGACGGAAGGTGCCGCCGTCCGCAATTTGCGGACGCCCATGCTCTACCATCCTTAATCCGGGATGTCCTACCCATCCGTTTCTAATACCTCCGTATTCACGGACCAATTTGGGACGGTTCATCCATACGCAAAATTTCGGACAAATAATGAAATCCGTCCCGGATCCGTGTATAATCCGTCCCCAAATTTAGGGACGGAACTCGTAGTCCCCAAAATCCATTTGCGATATTGAATTTTTTTGTAGTGTCAATAATCTCATTTGTAGGATCATCTTCGTAATAAATTATGTGATGCTTACGAGGAAGATGGAACGATGAACTTCTGTAATGTAGATCAAAACCAAATATTCTCCAACTTGTGAGACCCCTTCAAATAGGAAGGTCGGTTAACACCGGGACACATGTATATATGTGTATATATATATTAATTAAATTAGAGTTAAGAGAAGGAAAAAAGAAAAGGGCAGCCGTGAGAAAGAGAAGAAAGAAATAAGAAGTGAGGAGAAAAGAGAAGAAAAAAGAAGAAGAGAAAAAAGAGAGATGAAAGAAATTGGAGAAACATATCGAATTTTTCATCATGTTTTTCGTGGGCGGATTATAATCGAGATTGTGGTAAATCTCTAAATATTTGTTGTGATTATTCCCTTAATATGAAGATTTATATTAGGGAAATTTAATAATTGAATGGCTCTATAATAGGGAAGAATTAATTGGTGTTGTTATTAGCGATGATATCAAGAATCTTCAAGTCATCGGATAAGCTAAAGTGATAATTTTCTCCACCCTAATTTCGGATTTTTGGTTGATTTATGGAGGAGATATACTTTTAAACGAGGCATGATCACAATAGGATTTATAGGGTCATAATGGGAAAAGTGAGACGTTACAAGTGAATTGGATTAAACCCTATATTTATCGTATGAGAGTTGATGACAAGTATATGAGTTGTATAAGTGAATAGAGATGATATAGAAATGACGTGCGATCAAGTGCTGGGGTCGGTGAACGTCGATATTTTGGTTCGGTGTTAAAGCTGAGCGAACATCTTGTTAGTATGCTCGATCGAGTGATTTCACACTCGATACTTCGGAAGAAGGCGTCTGCGAGCGCGTCGATGAGAGTTGTCACGTGAGAAGTATCGGGTCGATGAGTTAGTATTGCGACATCTAGATCTGGGCCAGCATTATATCGTGCTGGGGTTGTGGTAATCTTTCGAGCGACGGAGCGTTGAGTTAGTCAGATCAGTGGATCTGCCGGTGTCGTACCGTGTTAGGGTTGTGGTAACCTTTCGAGCGACGGAGTGTCGATTTAATCAGATCAGTGGATCTGCCAGCATCGTACTGTGTTAGAATTGTGGTGACCTTTCGAGTGACAGAGCGTTATATTGTAATGATGGCTGGGGTGCGTTGTGACCTTGCGAGATCTTCAGTGTGCTGGGGTCTTTTAGACTTTGCGAGCGTATGCCCGAGTTAGAGTCGTGTGGACTCTGCATGTTATGATCCAGTGTGGTACGAGTCTTAGATTTTGGATACTTAGTCAGGTTGGGTAGAGTTGTTTGTATATCTTTAGTTTAGACTTTGGCTATATCGTTATTTACGTTATTCAATTTAGAATGGAAGAATACGTGGCCAAAGTACGTGCACGAGGTCTCGATGAGTTTTATTTTGCATTTCGTATTTATTTTATTCATTAACAGTGACTATGATCCTTACGTATTTGTTTTGCTATTTGGTCCAAACCACTTTATTTTGGAATAAATCATTTGTTTTATTTTATAAAAAGTGTTTGAGCGATGACACGTGTAGCCACCTCTTGGAGGTAAGGGTGGACACTCCCAATCCCGAAGTAATTCCGGGATGGGGTGTTACAAAATTGGTATCGAAACCCGGTTTTCATTACCGTACTTATTGTCCAATATTGGTAAAAATGTAGTAATAAGACTATAGCCGCCTTTTTCATGTTTTTTTGTAATGGATTAATTATGATATCATTATATTTTCGATTCTACACAATTTTATTCTACACAGTTTTAGTATAAATTCAACTAACGTTCGCAAATATGGTTGATAATGGGAATAATCTTTAAGAAGAGTTCCATCTTAACATTTTAAAATCCATTGGAATTGTATGAATTGGTTTGGGCATAATGTCGGATAGATTCTTAACGATTGATATTACAGTCTCAAAAATAGTTATGTTTTATATGACTGAACTGCGAAAGCGACCAAACTATACTCACTGATCAGTTATGACTAAGATTAAAACACACATATGCAAAGTAATCGAATTCAACAATGCGTAATGAATCAGGAAAATCCAAGAAACCAAATTGTTTCCAAGAGAAAATAAAGAATTGATCAAGAAGGGATCATGGTCTCGAAGCAATGAAGACCACCGAGCTCCGGTGCAAACCGCGGAGCCTTCTGCAGAAAACGCGTCTTCCTATCGATCGCTTCCTCTCTTTTGCATTGCGGACTGATCGATGAAAGCTGCAGCGGTGCTTTCTGAGCAGCCGTGAGCCGGTTTGGCAGGATGAGATGCAGAAGCGGAAATAGACGTAACTTTCTAGGCCAAGAGCTTAGCACAGAAGGCATCAAACAAGCCAAACAACGAATTCATGATTAAACACAGAATCAGAGCAAGGTTCTAAACGCAGGGGATAGATAGGAAAGCGCCGATGTGAATATCAAGTTGGAGTTTTCAGAGGAAGAAGAACGGTTCTTGCTTATATAGAGAGCCAAAGGACGCGACGAAAAGGAAAGAATCCTATTACAATCTAAATTTGTTTCCGTTTTTTTAGCACTCCGAAATTTGTTCCTTTTTTTGCGGGTGTTTGGGTCGACGCGTGACACACCATGCACCTGAGATATATCATATATTTTTTCTGTTGATTGTGAAATTAGGAAAGCACCAAAAAAATATTATGAACTTAGGCTTTAATGTACCTAGCAAGCACATAGATGCCAAATTGAATAATTGTTTAAAATAATTTTTTTAGTTAAAATTTTGGGATATTACATATCCTTTGGGGGAGTTTAAAAAATACCCTTATAAGGCTAAAGTGCTTCAAAAATACCATTCCCTGTAAAAAAAAGTTTCAACTTCAAATCTACCCTTCAAATATTGATAATCCCCTATTATCCTTGTCGACAATTTTTCTCTCTCTTCCAGAGCACCTGTATTTCTCTCTTCTATGGCGCGAAAATTATTGTTCTCCCGCACCACAACAGATTTGGCGAGAATAGCTTGAAATCGACATCATATTCGCTGCCAGTAGCTTGAAATCATTTGTTGTCAACAAAGAAGCATGCAATTAAGCACGTAACGGAGAAAAACCAGGTATGTATAGTGAGTTTTTCATGTTTTTCTTGTGTTTTTCTTGTTTCTTTTGTGAGTTATGAAGCACTGGGTTAATATAAGACTCGTTTATTGAAAACGAGTTTAACCGAGTCATATTTATTGAAATGTCAAATAATCGCAATTAGTGACTGGGTCACAAAGTCGCACGGTCGCACTGGGTCATAGATTCTCATCGAGGGGTCAAAGGGATCAAAGGTTGTCTTAGGGGTCTAAGGGTCGCAGTGGTAAAGGGGTCGCAAAGGGGTCAAAGGGTCACAGGGGTCCAAGGGTCGCATGGGTAAAGGGGTCGCAAAGGGGTCAAAGGGTCGCAGGGGTCAAAAGGTCGCAGAGGTACAAGGGTCGCAAAGGGGTACAAGGGTCGTAGAGGTACAAGGGTGGCAGAGGGGTACAAGGGTCGCAAAGGGGTACCAGGGTCGCAGAGGGGTCAAAGGGTCGCAGGGGTACAAGGGTCGCAGAGGTACACGGGTCGCAGAGGTACAAGGGTCGGAGAGGGGTCAAAGGTTCGCACAAGTACAAGGGTCGAAGAGGTACAAGGGTCGCACGGTCGCACTGAGTCACAGAGTCTCATCGAGTCGCACGGTGGCAGTGGGTCACAGAATTTACCGCTCTTTTTATGTTTTTGTTACAGGTGTAATGGATACGGTGGATGAGAAAATCACACTGATTTATTTTTTGTATGATGGTGAATGCGAAAAAAAAAACCCAAATGGAGAATCTGAATGGGTTGGTAGCGTTCAAGAAAACTAGAGAGTATTTTTCTTATGTCCTCCGGTTAGTCTGACATACCAACAACTGATTAATGAGTTTTGCGCAGAAATGCTGGTGGGAAAAAATACAACGAAGTTGAAGTTAAGCTATTTGCCCAATATTTGTGAAAATAGGAAGCCGACATTTATAATGAATGAAAGGCATCTTATTTGTTATATGTTCGATCGCATAAGAGGAATTCGACAACTGTTGTATGTGGAGATAGAATCGGGAAGTGTGAAGTGTGAAACCGAAATTGAGAGGGAAATTCAGCCTCTAATTCCTGCTTTTGGAAGCATTGCTAAAGAAGGTGAAGATCGAGGTGTTGTAGATTATGAGGACTGTGTTATTGTAGGTTCAAATAACAAAACTAGAGTTGAGAGTAATCCGAAAACAATAAATATTTCGGATTCGGATAATTATGATAGTGAACATACAAGCGGGTTAAGAGAATGTATTGATCCTTATATATGACCGTGCGACCCATGGGACCCTCAATTGGCATTAATTAGTTTGACGTTGTAAATGTATTATTTTGATTGGTTTTTGACATTTTATCATTATAAACACGTATTTCGTCGATTTCACATCTATTGATCCTTATATGTGACTGTGCGACCCATGTGACCCATAATTGGCATTAATTAGTTTGACGTTGTAAATGTATTGTATTGATTGGTTTTTGACATTTTATCATTATAAACTCGTAAATTCGTCGATTCCGTATGTATTGATACTTATATGCGACCATGTGACCCATGCCATTATCAATTTGTCATTATCAATATATTTGAGTTGTATACATCTAATTTAGAATCAATATAGAGAATCATATAAATAATATCGACATTTGAAAAAATTGTTGGATGTATTTTTTGAAATTTGTCAAACTCATCCGACAAGTTTTTAAAACACTACTATCGGTTTTGAAGCACACACATTGGTTATACACAACGCAACTAGGGACACATGGGTCATAATCTGTTTTAACCATTGATTGACGTTGTAAATGTATTGTTTTGTTTAATTTTTGACATTTTATCATTATAAACCCGTAAATTTCGCATTTATTGATCATTATATGTGAGTGTGCGACCCATGCGACCCTCAATTGGCATTAATTAGTTTGACGGTGCAAATATATTGTTTTAATTTGTTTTTGACATTTTATCATTATAAACCGGTAAATTCGTCGATTTCACATTTATTGATCCTTACATGTGACCGTGCGACCCATGTGACCCTCAATTGGATTAATTAGTTTGACGTTGTAAATGTATTTTTTGATTGTTTTTTACATATTATCATTGTTAAACCGTAAATCCACCAAGTTTTCATATATGCAACCCATGCGACCCGCCAAAAATTCCGTCACCAAAATTCCAGCCGAACTTTTCATCAAATTTGAAAAATTTTGAAAAAACGTAACGTCTGCGATCCTTGTACTTCTGCAGTCATGTCCTTTCGAATTCCATCTGACCCTTGTACTCTCTCTAACTCTCATTATCTTCCATAAAATTTTCTCGAAAATGCCACTTTTCCCTCATTTTTTCAAAGAGATTTTTCCGCGCTATTTGGAGAACTACATTGTACTGTTCTTCATCGGTCGGTATGTTACATGTAAAGAATTTACATATTTGATTTTGTTGTTCGTTTTCTGTTACATGACATCCCAAAGCTATTCTTCGATGATTATATTTATGGGAAAACGAGGGACAACAACACGACAACGCTTAAATGGGGTGGGTCTAACAGAACATGGGAAGTCAAGTTGGATGGCTCTAGATTCAATGATGGGTGGAAAGATTTCTCCAATGACCTATACTTACGTGTTGGGGATTACTTACTTTTCCGTCACGAAGGTGACATGGTCTTTCATATCACCTTCATCACTCCTACTCAGAGGATTGTCACGGTGGTACCAGTCACTCGTTCGAATCTGGCTGTAGATGCATTGGTAAGTGACCTCAATACGGACTTGGGTGATGTCGCGACTTGGGTAAGGATTCTCACGATTTTTATTCCTTTCTACGGATGTCGCAGACACTTCCGATACGGTTTGTGATATATTTGATGATAGGATACGGACTATCGTGGGAGGCATATCTAAGGCCGGTGAAATATGGTGGCGCTACCATCAGAAGGGGTTAGAGAAAGTTTTGTCACGACCATGGACTGACCCAAGGTTGTACCTTCAAAGTCGAACTCTATTCCAATGGACCAACACCACTACTTCAGTTTTTCCCTCAACAAGGGCCTAACAATAACAAAATTTGATTTCAGTTGTATTTTGATTGCTCTGAACCTCCTTTGAACAAGAACATTCCTTTGAACTGGAACTTCATGTTTGTATTTGTTTGGGTTTTTACAATTATTCAATAGTAAGTATTATTGTTAGTATCGTTGTTTTGTGGATTTACTATTATTGTAACAAAGGTCGTGGATGGACAAGGGTCGAAAGGGGACAAGTGTCGCAGGGGTCAAAGGGTCGCAGAAGGACAAGGGTCGCAAATGGACAAGGGTCGCAGAGGGACATGGGTCGCACGGATCCGAGGGTCGCAGAAAGACACACAAAGATTTAAGTCAATTATTTGTAAATAATTGTATTGGTAAATAATAAATAATAAGTTATTCATATTATTTGTAAATAATTGTATTGGTAAATAATAAATAATAAATTATTCATATTATTTGTAAATAATTGTATTGGTAAATAATAAATAATAAATTATTCATATTATTTGTAAGTAATTGTATTTGTAAATTATAAATAATAAATTATTCATATTATTTGTAAAATAATTGTATTTGCAAATAATAAATAATTAATCATTCATATTATTAGTAAATAATTGTATTTGTAAACAATAAGGGTCACAGGGATCAGAGGGTCGCAGTGATAAAATCGCCGAACGATAATCGTAGGGGTCTGAGGGTCGCAGAGGTACAAGGGTCGCAGAGGTACAAGGGTCGCTGGGGTCTGCGACCCTTGTACCTCTATCACCCTCGGATCTTGTTGACCCTCAGACCATTGTACCCGTTCGACCCTTGACCCTGCGACCCTTTTACCCCTGTGACTCCTTATGTTATTATGAAGAAATTTAAAAAAAAAAGAATAATGTACCAAATATTTAAAAAATAACAATGTACAAAATATTTACATCTTTCAATCTAAGAAAATAACGATGTACTAAATATCAAGTTAACCTCAGGGTGGAGGGATACATTTTCCATTACTAAATACCTCAGGCGCAATCTTCTCATGCATGGAAGGAACATTTTCGTCGCAAATGCAATGCAAATCATTACGTGCTTTCATTACCGATGCTTCTACGAATTTGTAGGCGTAAGTACCACAATCATTCGAGGTTTGTTTTGTGTCAGACCTTCATAATACTCATATTTCCATTCATCTTCTCTAGAAGCCAAAGAAGGAAACCTTCCAAGAATGAACATCATGGGGACAACTTTTATTAGATTCTCAATCACCGGATCGATATGCTTTTTCTTGAGCCTCCGCCGGCAGTCGTATACCGTGATGCATCGGGTTTTGAAATCCGCTTTGATGGCTACCCAATGACATCCTACATATATACTACTAAGCGATGGAATGTTTAGAACTGAGACAAACCCTTCAAAATCACTCATTGGTTCCATACTTCTGAATGGATACTTGCCATTCAAACATTCACTAAGAAATTTCGGCAAAGTGTCCATATCCTTTTACGACCACAGTTTGAGGATCTACACGAAAGCAACAGGAGAAACGTAAAGTTTCTTAAATATCTCGAGGAATGTCTTCATGTGATAATACTGCCCCAACAACGCCTCCTCCGATTGGTGCAAAAAAATAATTTAACACACATGAATACATATGACACAAAATGACCTCTGTGACTTCGGGTTTAAAAAAACTTACATCATCTTCAAGCCATACGTCGGGCTTTAATATAATCTCCAAAAACTGTGGCCCCCAAAGAATATCTAGATCAAATTTCCACCAACTCTCATGTCCAGGTTCCGTTAGAAACATATATAGAGCAGTCAACCTTTCACCGCTTGCATCAATGAACGAAGGTTCTCGGGTTATCGAGCCCTTTTCTAATCCCTTGGGCTTCCACCAGAACAAAGGTTCTTCAACCACCTTTTTATCGGGTTCTTGAACCACCTTCTTTTCGAGTTCTTGGATTCCACCAACATCTTTCCCTGGCCCTTTTCCTCGCACTGTTCTTACTCTTTTCTCCGGCGGAGGTTCAACATATGCCTTCCGTGGTCATAAAAATCGTTTAGGTACCAGAGGAGGTTCAACATATGGCGTAGAATCCTTCGATAAAGGTTCAGCACCTGCATAAAATTTACTTCATTAAACATATACCGATCAATGCGACCCTGCGACCTATGCAGACCTATGCGACCTACGACCTATGTGACCTTTTGTGACCCATTCAACCCATACGACCAATGCGACCTTTGTGACTCAAAAGACCGTACATACTTGGTGGAACCTCCTTATCCTTAGATGGAACCTCTTTGAGAGGATCCACTATAGTATCCTCGGAAGGAACCTCCTTATCCTTAGATGGGATCTCTTTAAGAGGATCCACTGTAGTATCCTCGGAAGGAACCTCCTTATCCTTAGAGGGTGCCTCTTCGACAGGATCCACCGTAGTATCCTCGGAAGGAACCTCCTTATCCTTAGAAGGGGCCTTTTCGACAGGATCCACTGTAGTATCCTCGGAAGGAACCTCCTTATCCTTAGAGAGGGCCTCTTCGACATGACCTACTGTAGTTTCCTTGGAAGGAACCTCCTTAGGGGCGACCTCTTCGACAGGTCCGACTGTATTTTCCTCGTCAGCGACTTCAGTGACAGTAACCACTAGAGCATCTGCATAAAATTACTTCATTCATTAGACTCATCGTTCGTTACTTGATGCGACCCTTGAGACCCATGGGACATATGCGACCCATGTGATTCTAGCGAGCCATCGACTTATGCGACCCTTCGACTTATACGACCGTATGACTTATACGACGGTGCGACTTATGCGTATTTTACGACCCATGTGACCCATGCCGACTCTTGATGGAAATTGACTTAAATGAACTTTTCACCAATTATTACTTACTTGGTGGAATTTCATCAGGAGCAACGATTGCAGTAACCTCTCCGGAAATGTATTCAGTTAGAGGAATGGTGGCGGCATATGCGATATTTTCAACTAATCTCAAAATGTTTGCCAAATCCTCTTCTGAGCCATCTCTAGAGTCATTTTCAGCCTCTGACTCAACTCGCTCTTTTCTTGACACTGGATATGGAAGTTGAAGGAATTCAAAATCATCATCTCTAATAGTGCCGAAAGATTGGTTTGCGGTGCTCGCATCTTTCTCCGCAGATTTTGATTTTACCTTTTCAGCACCTTTGGGATTTGCCGCCTGTGCTTTTGGATTACGCAAATGAAACACGACATCTCCTTAGAAGATCTCTTACGGCTTTGATGGATCTTTTCTCCGACTTCTTTAGTTCCTTCATTAATTTCTGCTCCAGTGTCAGACGGACTGCAACCTCTTCTCCTTCAGCTTCATCTAGACCTTCTCTTTCAGCTTTAGCTTCAGTATCAACAACAACATCTCCATCTCTTTCTTCATCAGCTTCAGTCACACCTACCCTTCCTTCATCTTCTGAGTCTTCAATCTCTATTATTTTTCAGCCCACACTCTTTTTCCTCTCAGTCCCCTTCCTTTTCCCCTTCTTTTGATCACCAAGAACTGCTTTTTGTGTCAGCAATTCTTGCTTACGGATGTCCTCCTAACAAATACCCTTCGGATTTCTACGAATATGTTCCATCCATATCTGAACATCGAGATCGTGGCATCCCTCATAATCGTCCATATCAAAAAGTAAATCTTCCTCTTTGTGTTCAGCGTGAAGAATATTTCGAATATCCTAAAAAACAAAAAATAACCATTATTACCCTCTATGACCCATATTTTCCTTGTGACCCTTATGTAAATGATATCTTAGAATCTGCGATCAGCCTTATCACATCTATTTAATTCAGATTAATACTGGAATCAACCATCTTCTTGCACATTCTTGGGCATGATGGATCCGCATCCATAACATCAACATACCATCCCTTTCCGCCCAAACTAATGATGGTTTCGAATGGAAGTAACTGAAACATTAAAACAAAATGATAAGAATGCAAAAAGTACGAAAACATTCAAGTTATTCGAATAATATATTCAACTTACCATTAGTGGGATCCTGAAACCGCCACAATACCATTTTGGTTTTGGTGATTCCCCGCTAACATGCTTGCGGCAAGTATCCACAATCTTCTCAAATGTTTAACGGCCCCATGGAAAGCCTTCACAATATTCCAAGTTATCAACCATGTCAATGAGATCATGGCTGATAGAGTTGTCTAATGAAGGCTTGTGAGCCATAACTTGCGCAACAACATCAAAGTTTCCAACCTCGTTCGGTTGTCGGCATTCTTCGCCTTCACAAGCTTTCTGGTTATTTGTGCGGGGGTCACCATTCCACGGCTTAAATTCTTCCATCTGAATGTATCACCCCTTTTAAACTCCCATGCTTTGGGATATGGTCCGCACTTCAAACCGGAAATTACTGGATGGGAACACTGTTTAAGACGAACCACAACTCCTTCTTGTCTCGTACAATCATAGAGTGATTTAGGAGGATAGACATTTGAACCTTAGTCAATGTGGAGTCACATTGGAAATGAATAAATGCATAAATTGTGACTCCGTCTCGAAGTAATGCAACTCGTATTCATCTAAGATTCCTCTCAGCTACGGTATTATCTCGTGAGGATAACACTTGCTGGTGATCTTTGGCATTCTGTCCATGTGCTTGAATTCATACACAAACTTTGGCTTTGGCACCACCTGCAAAATGACCAATTAAATAAAAATACATTATACTTCTACTGACTCAAGTGACCATGCGACTCAACCGACAAAATATGACTCAACCGGCCCATGCGACTCAAACGACCCTCGGACCCTCTGCGACACTCACCCGACTCACTAAGACTCAAGCGACCCATGCGACTCAATTGACCCATGCGACTCAAGCGACCTACATGCATAATATCAAGGGAACCATGCGACTCAAACGGCCCTTGCAACCCCTTTTAACGCTCAAGCGACCATTGCGATCCAACCCGACTTATTGAGACAACCGACTCAAACGACTCTTAGACCCCCTGCGACGCTCAAGCAACCACTGCGAACCAAATTGACTCACGGAGACAACCGGCTCAAACGACCCTTGCGACCCCCTGCGACGCTCAAGCGACCATTGCGACCCAAACCGACTCACTGAGACAACCGACTCAAACGACCCTTAGATCCCCTGTGACAAGCGACAATTGCGACCCAAATCGACTCATTGAGAAAACCGACTCAAATGACCCTTAGAACCCATGCGACGCTCAAGCGACCATTGCGACCCAAACTGACTCACCGAGACAACTGACTCAAACGACCTTTAGACCCCCTACGACGCTCAAGCGACCATTGCAACCCAAACTGACTCATTGAGACAACCGACTCAAACGACCCTTAGACCCCCTGCGACGCTAAGCGACCATTGCGACCCAAACCGACTCACTGAGACAACCGACTATTGCGACTCAACCGACTCACTCAGACTCAACAGACTCACTGACACTCACACCAATTTCAAATCAATAAACCATTTTGCGACTCGACAACCTGTAAAACCCCATAAATCGATATACTTACACTTATTGACGCCATTGAAGATTGACTCGTGCTCTCTTCTTAACTGCTGCGACTGATTCTAGCCATTTCCTTCTTGCCCACTTCAAATCGATCTATCTCAAGTTCGAAATCACTTTGTCTTTCTTGTTCTAAACTTTAAAACAGGTTTTCACGTCGAAAAATTGTTCATCTTTCTTGCTTTTGACACGGTTTGACAGTTTTTCATGTCAAAAAACTGCAGAACGTGTGTTTTTCACGTTCAAAAATTAATGGAAAATTTCTCTATCTCCAATTTTTTTCGATTTAATAATTATTTTAGGGAAAGGTATTTTTTAAGCGGTTTAGCCCTACGAGGGTATATCTGATATTCCGCCTATTCTTTGGGGATAGTTTTCTGTAGAATATGTTTTAATTATACTTAATTTTTGGATTGTCGTTTTAGGAATGAAATTTAAGCATTTGAGACCTAACAAAAAAAATAGTTGGTGTTAAAGGATTTCTATTTTCTATTTTATAATAAAATCAATTTATATTTCATAAAAATATATTTATTAAAATATAATATATATATACACGCATCATACATACTTCACAACATTTATAGATTACAATATGAAGTATAAAAAAATTAAAATATTTTATAATAGATATTATCTGTGCATAGCACGGATTTTGAAATTAATAAATAGTTGAATATAATAGAATATGTATATTTTTTTAAGTATTATGAAAGGTATATAGTTATAGTGGTAAATTATTTAGTTTATAATAATTATTGATTAACGTATAAATATATTCAACATTAGATAAAAAAATAAAAATAGGTATGTTAATGTTAGATGGAAATAAAGATTGAAATATATTTAGTTGAAGTGATTAAATAATTTTTAATAATTTTTGAAATTATAATTATTTGTTTTTATAGTAATTTTGATGAAAATATATAGTGGTAATATATTCACTAATAACATAACAAAAAATTTAAATAAAAATAGAAACTTTAATAAATGAATAAATATACATAAAAACTATAATAAAGAATTAAAAAGAGAAATGATATATAATTAGTGAATAATAGAAATATTGATATTTGAGAATTAAAAAGATAACATTTATTTGTTAATAATAATAGTAATAGTAATAACCACCAAATAAAAGAATTTATGAACTACAAAAATTAAAATAATATATATATAACACACACACATATATATATATATGAAATTTTATATATTTCGAAAACAATTCTTTGTAAACAACATTCAAGTTTTTTTATTTTTGTTGTCCATTGGCGTTACTAATAAGGATTTTGAGTCCATATCTACTTTTGATTTTTGATAAAGCAACGTACAGTTCACTGTGTGCAAAACTTAGATTTGGTAAATATAAACCATTATTTGACAAAGATTGACCTTGACTTTTATTTATCGTCATGACAAAACACACTGTTACAGGGAAATGTCTTATTTGAAAATTGAAAGGAAATTTGGTATTCGAAGGTATTCAAACCATTCTTGGTATTAAAACTTTATGTCCAATATTAGTTCCAGATAGAATTTTTGCTTCTACAACACGAGAAACCAATTGAGTAATTTGTAACCTTGTCTCGTTGCATAAACCAGCACATTGATCAATGTTACGTAATAACGTAACCAGGGCAACATTACACAATCTAAGATTATGATTTAAGAGTCCTGAACATTTAAAAGAATTAAGAAATCGGGAGTATATATCCCTTGGTGATTTGAAAATTCTTTATGTGTCAAACTATAGAATCCGAACTTAAATATTCTTTAATCTCTCCAGGAATAATTTTTAATATATGTTCATTTACCACGTCAACAACATCATTTGTAGGACATAAAATATCTCTTCCTTGAAAGTAATTATGATTCAGCATGTAATCTAATAGATCATGATACGTGTTTGCAATAATTGAGTTAATCGGATGATTATCCATCAATAATAAACTGGTGGAATATCTATGGTGCATTCTCCAGCATTACGATCACCATGTGTTCCATCTCTAACTTTAAGAATCCATTCAGATTTATGGTGGAATATCTATGGTGCATTCTCTTGACCTGAGCGAATCCACTAGACCAAGTAGAAGAGTGATTGACAGAAGCAAACCCATTACACCAATGGAGCATATGGAAGGAGTAACCATTCGGTCAAGCACTAAGGAACTCAACCAAGTGTTAGCTCGGATGAGTATTAATTTTGCTCAACCAAACGACTTATATTTTCAGGGATTAGGGATAAAATACGGTGCTCGACCGAGCAGGTTTACCTCTCGCCTGAGTATTTAAGTCATGTTTAATTAAGTTGTCGTATTTATTAAGTTGATATTTTTGTTTTGTCCGTATAAATAGAGAACCCTTTGTATGACATCACGATCCAAGTTTTTATCAACGAAGTTGTCTTTTCCTTGCTAATCCTAGAGATTTAGTTATCGAAATCTTAGATAGATTCTGAGTTATTCTTTGAATTTTTAACACTAGATTACAAGTGTTATAGCGTCATTCGCGGCGTTTGAGATTCTCTAATCGAGTTGTAGTCTTGGTTTAGGATGTCCTTTCTTTATGAAGATAAATTCAAAGTTCAACTATCAAATTGCTAGTGAGATTCATTCTAAATCTTCCTAAAAATAGAATATCGATCTAGGATCATATCAAGTAGTATTAAAGCATCGTTCTTGCGTTAACATATCTAGTTTGTTTTATTTTTTATTTTTTTTCTAATTATATTTTTTCTTTACTGTGATATTTTACAAAAAAAAATTAAAAACACACAAAAACAAAGGAAAACCAAAAAAAAACACAAAAAGGAAAAACAAAAAAATAAAATAAAAAAAATTAAAAGAAAACAATGAAAAGGATGAAGTCCAAAAGAAGAAAAGAAAATGATAGAAAATAGAAGTTCTTAAGATAGAAATAGGAAGAGTACTTAGTTAGATGTAGCATTAGCACAAATTAGAAAATTTTACTTAAGCGTCGATGTTAGACACTTGCAGCATCGATATAACACATTTGTAGAGTCAAGATTTAGTTTGAGCATCAGGAACTAACTTTGAATCTTTATTCAGTTCTAAACTAATCGAAGAGAAGAAGGTTGGGAAAGACAAACGATATGTATGAGGGAAATGGAGCAAAACACTTTTCGGGATATTACGAGGTTTGTTCATCTTATTTTTTTTCATCCTTTTTATCATATATGGAATGTCTAGTTCAAAAAGTCAATGCGATGAATTACCCTACGGTGAGGAAGCCGCGTAAATGAATCCACAATAAGAGTTGATGATAGAGGAATTTGGATGCATGATACAAGAATTCACCGCTGACGCTCAACCACGTCATGGTCAGAAGGAGGCAGTAGAACGTGGAGAACCACCACCACAGAGAAGACCAAATGGAGCTTAACATCCATACCCTCTAGACATGAATAAACAAGAGTATGTCGTGGTTCTTGATGAGGGTTATGTCCATCCCAGAAGAAACCACCAAAGTGCAAGAGCTCAACTTTCTGATGATTTCAACAACATCAAGATGGAGATTCCTACTTCCATTAGGAGGAGTGATCCCGAAGTCTATTTGTAATGGGAACCGAAGACGAATATGGTTTTTGGTGCTATCGTTACTCTAAACTGAAGAATGTAAAATTGGCAGTAGGCAAGTTCAACGACTATGCACATGGTGGGACCAACTCACGTATTCTTGAAGGTGTCTTAGAGATTGTGTAATCATTACTTGGGATGAGATGCGTACCATCATGTGACACCGATTTATACCCTCTCTCCATCATCAAGAGATCAATCAATATTTGATATTTGAGATCAATCAAAATTTGAGACTATATGTATGTATATATATATATATATACATCATCCGTACTACACAACATTTATAGATTACAATACGAAGCATAAATAATTATACTATTTTATAGTAGATATTACCTGTACATAGCACGGATATTGAAATTAATAAATAGTAGAATATAATATAATATGTATAATTTTTAAGTATTATGAAATGTATATAGTTATAGTGGTAAATTATTTAGTTTATAATAATTTTTATTTACGTTTAAATATATTAAATTTTAGTTGAAAATTAAAAATAGGTATATTAAATGTTAGATGAAAATAAGAATTGAAATGTATATATTTGAATTAATTGAATAATTTTAAAGTTATATTTATTTGTTTTTATAATAATTTGTGTGAAAATATATAGCGATAATATATTCACTAATAATATAATATAAAATTTAAATAAAAATAAAAAATTTATTGCTTTTGCTTCTACAATACGAGAACCCAATTAAATAATTTGTAACCTTGTCTCGTTGCATAAAAGAGCACAATGATCAATGTTACGTAATAACATAACTGAGGCACCAATACACAATCTAAGATTATGATTATGGAGTCCTGAACATTTTAAAGAATTAGGAATTCCAGAGTATATATCCCTTGGTGATTTGAAAATTCTTTATCTGTCAAACATATAGAATCTGAAGTTAAATATTCTTTATACTCTCCAGGAATAATTTTTAGTATATGTTCATTTAACACATCAACAACATCATTTGAAAGACATAAAATAACTCTTTCTTGTGAGTAATTATGATTCAACATGTTATCTAATAGATCGGGATACGTATTTGCAACAATTGAGTCAATCGAATGATTAAAATCCATCAATAATAAATCTGGTGGAATATCGATGGTGCATTCTCCATCATTACGGTCATCAAGTGTTCCATCTCTAACTTTAAGAATCCATTCAGAAAATTCACGCACAATGTCTGCTTCTTCCACATTACCATCTTCAAGTAACCACGTATTTTTTTGTTAGTTGGTATACGATGCATGTATTCCAAAGATAAGAGGAGGTTGTGGTTGAATGTACTATTTCTTGTCTTCCTCCATTACATATAACTGGCAAATTTGTCGAAAATCTCCACAAAGAACAAAATTTTTTCCAACAAAAAGGTTTATCACAATTCATTGAATTGTTAAACCGAGAAATATCGCGTAGACTTCGATCCAATGCTTCAACACAGTAGCGATTTGTCATAGATGTCTCATCCCAAATTATTAGTTTTATCATCATTATTAGTTTAGCTAATTCAATACCTGGTTTTATTGTGCACGTTCTATTATCTAATATATTAATTGGAATTGCAAATCACGATTGTGTCATTCTTCCTCCGGGCAAATGTAAAACAACAATACCACTTGAAGCAACATTTATGTAAGTTTCGCATATTAAATGTATACTTGGAGATAAATTTTTCCATATAAATGTCTTTCCTGTCCAACCAAATCCACAAACAAAGTGCATTGCCCCTTTGTTATTATTTACAGAATTCATAATTTTTGATAAATTATCCTTTGTTCATTTGTAAGTATGGAAATACGATTTTCATAATGATTTCTTAAATCAACAACATCATATGATAATTCATTGTGTATCAATCTGTTATAATTTGTTGGATAAGGCATTGAAGGATATATGTGAAGACTATAACCATTACTTCTCATCAATTTCACAATCTCTATCAAAGTATAAATACTAATCTACACATCCGATATTTGTAGATGTGCAAGATCATAAATGTAAATGGCAATAAAGTTAGTAACTAATATATTATATACATATTAAATAAAATATATAATTACAACAATGTGTTATATCGTAAATTTTCAAAATTCTCCTTCGCTCGTATTGGATATCATCGGATAAAAGTTTACATGTTTCGTTCCAATTTTTTCATGCCGAGAAAGATTTTAAGAAATTAATAGACTAACAAATAGTTCACATAGATGTAAGGTGTTCCTTAGTTACCTACTTCAATTATAACGTCAAAGTACTCTTAATCATCATCTAAAGGTCCAAATTCATAACATGTATCTCTAGTTGTTGGATATTGGACCCCATTTATTGTTCGTAAATCTTCGTATCATGTAGGTTGCATAAAGCAATACGTAAAAAATATGCTTCACCAAGTGAAGAAGGAACATGATGAATTCTTCCAATGAAAAACCCTTTTTTTTCTTAAACTCCATAACTTCTTATCTTTCTTTCAAACAAATTTGGTTGGAAACTCAATATAAGTTCAAAACCTAGCCTCAGGGAAATATTTTGTTACATTCCATCCAGAGCATAAATTTTTTCGAGTGAATTTCCGCTTTTTCAATAATCTCATTTATAGAATCATCATTGCAATAAATTATGTGATGCTCACCAGGAAGATGGAACAGTGAACTTCTGTAATGTACTTCAAAACCAAATATTCTCCAACTTGTGAGACCTCTTCAAATAGGAAGGTCGGTTAACACCGACACACATATATATATATATATATATATTAATTAAATTAGGGTTAAGAGAAGGAAAAAAAAAGAGCAGCCGTGCGATGCAGAAGGAAAAAGAAAAAGAAAAGAGAAAGACAAGAAGAAGAAGAGAGGAGAAAAGAGAAGAAGAAAAGAGAGAGAGAGAGGAAAGAAATTGGAGAAACATATCCAATTTTTCATCACGTTCTTCGTGGGTGGATTCTAATCGAGATTATGGTAAATATCTAAATAATTGTTGTGATTATTCCCTTGATATGAAGATTCATATTATGGAAATTTAATAATTGAATGGCTTTATAACAGGGAAGAACTGATTGGTGTTGTTGTTAGCGATGATATCAAGAATAGTCAAGTCCTTGGATAAGCTAAGGTGATGAATTTCTCCAGCCTAATATTGGATTTTTTTGTTGACTTAGGGAAGAGATTATACTTTTAAAACGAGGCATGATCAAAATAGGATTTATAAGGTTATAATGGGAAAAGTGAGATGTTACAAGTGAATTGTATTAAACCCTATATTTATCGTATGAGAATTGATGACAAGTATATGAGTTGTATAAGTAAATAGAGATGATCTAGAGTTTACGTGCGACCAAGTTTTGGGGTCGGAGAATGTCGATATTTTGGTTCGGTGTCAAAGCCGAGTGAACATCTTGTTGGTGTGCTCGATTGAGTGATTTCACACTCGAACCTTCGGAAGAAGGGGTGTGCAAGCGCGTCGGTGAGAGTTGTCACGTGAGAAGTATCTGGTCGATGATGTTAGTATTGCGACATTTGGATCTGGGTTGGTGTTATACCGTGCTGGGGTTGTGGTAACCTTTCGAACGATGGAGCGTCGAGTTAGTCAGATCAGTGGATCTACCGACGTCGTACCGTGTTGGGGTTGTGGTATCCTTCCGAGCGATGGAGCGTCGAGTTAGTCAGATCAGTGGATCTGCAGCGTCGTACCGTGTTCGGGTTGTGGTAACCTTTCGAGCGATAGAGCGCTGTATTGTACTGATTGTTGGGGTACATTGTGACCTTGCGAGATCTTCAGTGTGTTGGGGTCCTTTGGACTTTGCAAGCATATGCCCGAGCAAAAGTCGTGTGGGCTCTGTGTGTTATGATCCAATGTGGTACTAGTCTTAGATTTTGGATACTCAATCGGGTTGGGTAGAGTTGTCTGTATATCTTTAGTTTAGACTTTGGATATATTGTTATTTATGTTATTCAATTTAGAATGGAAGCATACGTGATACATAGTATGTACATGTATTGATTTCACTGCGTACGTATTTCGTACTCATCCTATTGCGGGCTGTCATGGATGGACAAGATATGGCGAGGAAAAAGAGCAACGAGGTTGAGCAGCAACCTGAAAGCTCACATTGAACTGATGGGAGAGCTGTGCACGAGGTCTCTATGAGTTTTATTTTGCATTTCGTCTTTATTTTATTCATTTACCGTGACTATGATCCCTACGTATTTGTTTTACTATTTGCACGAGGTCTCCAAGACGTGTAGCCACCTCTTAGAGGTGATGCTGGACACTCCGAGTCTCGAGGTAGTTCCAGGATAGGGGTGTAACAAATTGGTATCAAAGCCCGGTTGTCATTTTGGTACTTATCATTTTCATTAGATTTCAAAATGTTTTGCGAAATGTTTTAATAAAGCCACGGACCGTAGCACACATGTCCTGAAATGTCTAGTGGGGTTTAGAGCTATGGAAACTAATAGTAGTTAATTGCATGTAGCAGACAATACCGAGAGCGATGATTACTAGAGCTCTTGGTCGCGGGATGAGCGGGGGCTCTCATTCAACTAGCGTACGCAGTCTCAATCATTTGAACAAATATCGCAAAGTGGAATAGATAGCGAGGTCATGAGGGAAATGTTGCGAAAGCTATTAGCAGAAAGTCGACAACATGATCAAGAGGAGAGTTCGGCGACGCCACAAGTACCAGCGCATGCACCGACACCACCACCAGTACCGCCACCTGCTCCACCACAAGTACCATTCTTGCCACCACCTATGCCTCCTCCAGTGTTTAATCAAAGGCATGTGGAAATGTCGGAGTATTTCTATGTCATGGATCAAATGGCTAAATGGGGTACAAAGTCATTTCGTGGCGATGTGATACCTCCCATGAAGGCGGAGGAGTGGAT
This sequence comes from Gynandropsis gynandra, assembly GCA_036759665.1. Taxonomy (NCBI): domain Eukaryota; kingdom Viridiplantae; phylum Streptophyta; class Magnoliopsida; order Brassicales; family Cleomaceae; genus Gynandropsis; species Gynandropsis gynandra. The sequence continues at coordinate 39,198,200 of CM071866.1, forward strand.
GTTTCGATCAGAGTGGAACTTTCGATCATCTAGATATCCATTAGAGTTTAAGATGGATATTGCGCTCCACTATTTGGAGGGAGAAGTGGTGTTTTGGTTGGACGAGATTCAGAGGGAACGTCTAGATCATATGTTTTCTTGGGATGAGTTCAAACAACTTTTGAGTTGAAATATATACCACACACTGCTCGTGAAGAGATGGAGGTTGCATTTCTACAGCTCACACAAGGTGACTGTACTGTTGCTCAGTATTATGAAACTTATTTGGAGTTATCACGGTTTGGGTCCAAATCAGTAACCTTAGAAGTTCTCAAGGTCATCAAATTTTTGCAAGTACTACGACCGGAGATCAGACGCAGGATTGAGATAATTAAGCATGGATCATTGTCTGAGCTAGTTCAGAATGCTCAGTTGGTAGAGAAGGGACCCATTGAGGAGGACATCTTGAAGTCTTTGGATGCCAAGGGGAAACATGTTGTCCAACAGATTCGGGGGAGATCAGATCACGGGAAAGCAGTTCAGACACGTCCTATCGTATCAACATCGAGGTAGCCATATCATCGTTGTGGACGTGAGCATGTTGGGGTATGCCAATGATTTGATAGACGAGTGGGTTGCTTTCGATGTGAAAGTTTAGAGCACCAGTTTTGTGATTGCCTCCAGCAAGTGGGAGGAACTACGAGGCAAGGACAATTCGACGAATGTTTCCATTGTGGTAGTATGGATCATTTTCAAAAGGATTGTCCGAGGCCACCACCACCACCACGAGCGGGTCTAACGCCATAGGTTAGAACTAGGAAGCCTGAAGAGCATGCATCGAAACATGAACGTTAGGGCCAAGAAGGAGACGCTCAACCTATCATCGGTATGTCATTTTTAGTATAATATGTGTGTATGCCTTACATATAATAATTGTCTATGTAGAGGTGAGTTCCGTGAGAGAATTAAGAAGTAGATCTTTAAAATATTCGTAATATGTAGGATCGGTAATCGTGGGAGGTCTATCTACTCATGTGTTATTTGACACCGATGCGACCCATAGTTTTGTGAGTCCATCAATGGCTAATAAATTAGTTGTTCAACCTGATGACTTAACGAGTATTCTCCCAGTACATACCCCTGGAGGGCAGATTTTAGAATCCCAAGGGGTTGTCAAGGAGGTACCCGTGGTGATAGAAGGAGAAGAACTAGTTGTAGAGCTTATCATCATTCCGATGGAATGCTATGATGTGATCCTTGGAATGAATTGGTTATCAAGGCATCGAGCTGTGATGAATTGTCGTCGTGGTCAAGTATGTTGCGAGAAAAGCGGCAATGAGCTTAAGTATCAAGGAATTCGACCAGGTCAAGGAATTCACATCATCTTAACGTTGCGTATGGAATGATTATTAGATGAAGGGTGTGACCTATATCTCGCTACCATAATGGAAGAAGAAGTAGGTCGATCTATGCAAGACGAGGAGATCGCTGTAGCGCGAGAGTTTGCAGATGTTTTCAGAGAACTGCAGGGCTTACCACCAATGCGAGGGAATACATTTGAGATTGAGCTAGAACAAGGTACTGCTCCAATATCAAAGTTTCCATATCGAATGGCACGAGTGGAAATGGCAGGGTTGAGGAAGCAATTAGATGAGCTACTTAAGAAAGGTTTTGTACGACCGAGTACATCACCATGGGGTGCACAAGTCCTATTTGTGAAAAAGAAAGATGGGAGTTTCAAAATGTGCATTGATTATAGGGCTCTAAAGAGAGTCATTCTGAAAAATCAATACCCACTATCGAGGATCAATGAGTTATTAGATCAGTTAAGAGGTTTGACTTGATTCTCAAAGATAGATTTAGCATCGGGATATCATCAGATTCCAATTGCAGAATGTGACATTAGGAAGACCGCATTTCGAACACGATATGGGCATTACGAATTTGCGATCATGTCATTTGGTTTGACTAATGCCCCTGTTTATTGATGACATTTTGGTCTACTTCAAGAGCCTAGAGGAACACGAGGAACATCTATTTTCAGTGTTGGAGCATCTCAAAGAACAACGATTGTTTACGAAGTTAAAAAAGTGTTTTTTGTGGAAGAGACGTATTGGATTTTTGGGACATGTTGTATCAGAGGAAGGAGTTTTTGTCGACCCTGAGAAGGTGTCAGTGATTGTAAGTTGGAAACAACCGAAAAATGCATATGAATAAGGAGCTTTTAAGGGTTAGTAGGGTACTATCGACGTTTCGTTATGAACTTTGCTAGTCTAGCAAAGCCAATAACGAGACTTACGAGAAAAGATTTACCTTTTGTTTGGAATGAAGATTGTGAGAAGTCCTTCAAGGACCTAGAAGAGAAGCTAACGAAATCCCCAGTGTTAGCCTTACCACAACCAGAGATTCAATACATAGTTTATATGGATGCATCAAATACAGAATTAGGATGTTTACTTATGCAGGGAGATAACGTGATTGCTTATACATCAAGGCAGTTACGTAAGCATGAAAAGAATTATCCGACTCATGATTTAAAGATGGCAGCTGTGGTCTTCGCGTTAAAGATTTGGAGGGCATATCTTTATGGGGAGAAGGTACAGATTTTTGAGGAGCACAAAAGTATAAAGTACATATTTACACAGCCAAAGTTGAATCTACGTCAGAGAAGGTGGATGGAGTTTGTCGCAGACTACGAGGTGGATATCGCGTACCATCCAAGGAAGGAAAATGTTGTTGCAGATGCGTTGAGCCGCAAAAGAGTTAAGGTTTCGGCTATGCAAGTGAAATCTGAAAACTTTTTTGGATAAAACTTTGAGTATGAACAATCATAATCTCTTGTACTATTTCATACAAATTTGGTGAAGTTATCTTATCTAAATTTCAGCAGTAATTATATTGTTTATATCATCTGCAATTGATAACTTTATGTAACAATGAAGACATAATAAAATATGTACATGTGGTAGTCCTCTTTTCTGAAACTCGATTGTATAAATTACTGAAAAAATTAGTATATCAATAATGTATATCATTGATTACTTTAAAATATATGTCTCATTATAACTAAATAATATAAGTTTATATTACAAATAATTTAATATATTCATTGCAAAAAAAAAATTACCTCCTTTACATGGTCTTAATTTTTTTTGTAAATAATGTATGAGATTATTGAGCTTCATATAAAATATTCGAGATAGAATATCAGGACGATCTTCAGTTTTATGTTGACGTAGTGCAAGAAAACTTGAAATTTCTGACCAATTTTGGTTACATGTAAAGTTATGAAAAGGTCAAAAAATCCCATAATTTGCATATAGCCATTGCATGCAAGTAACTTTCCCGCATATATCTTGTTCTAGATGTAAATTTTGAAGGCAATTTAAAATGCTTTCCGATTGAAGATCCATCATTGAACAATATCATCGGAAGAATTAAGAACTTCTGCCCGAAAGTTTTGTTGATTACGTCTAATAAAGGACAACCTCTTGGCTTCCATCATGGTTTGTCCATCAACCAAAAATTTGTTGGTATAATAATCTTGATATATGAATTGTTCTTTTTTTTCGTTTATCGTCTCTTAAATCCAGAAAAAAAATTCACATATATTTATTTTAGATCTCGTGTATCTAATAGTTCTTGGCTAGTTTTTAGCATGAGATCAATATGATAACCATCTATTCCATTTGAGAAAAGTAAAAGATATTGTAAAGGAAGATATGCAGGATGCAATTCACTGATTCATTTCAATTTTTTACTTTGAATTTTAACTATAATATCTTGTTCCTCAATTGAGTCATCAAAATCACCAGCGTACAACTTCAGATGACGTTGGTATATTATAGGTGTACCCATCATAACCACGGTTTCTTATGTGTGTACGGATCATTTATGTACATCATTTCCTTTAAAGCCTCGATAATTTTTATGCATAGAATTTCTTGTCCTGATGTCGCGATTGCTTTCTATTTATGTATAGAATATATGTGGATGTTAACATTCAGTAAACATCCAATCCGTAGGAATCAATAGAAAAGGAAAATCCCTTATGATACACCAGATCCGTCTCGGTTATTGATAGAGTGAATAGATCTGCCATTTCTTGAAATCTCTCTTCTGACTCAAAATCGTGGTATAACGTGTATCCCCCCCCCCTCTTCCGTTAATGGAATAGATGAAATAAATCAAAAAATGGATTTTTTCAAGAATGAAATCTTATTGGAACTGTCACAGGTATCTAACATATTCATATCTAATGATTTTCCACAAAGTGGTGACGAAAGGTATAACTTGTACAAATCTTTTCATTTTGCAATTCGATCCGATCCATTAGTTCGTAGAGCTATTTACTCGATTGCAGATATTTCAGGAACACCTCTAATAGAGGGACAAAGAGTCAATTTGAAAGAACTTATTGTCAAACTCTTTCAGATATGAATCTATGTGATTCAGAAAAGAAGAGCTTGCATCAGTATCTCATAATTTTGACCATGAATCGTGAAAATGTATGGACCTCTTCCACTACTAACCGATCAGACAATTTTACATCCCATTAATGTAAAAGCAAACATCATATTATATATTTGTATATTTTGTTTAAAATTTTTACTATTTGCAACACCTTTAAATAATAAATCTTTCAGAAATTGTGGAGTATCTTTCAATGGAGGTATTTGAAGTTTTCTTTGCATACAACATAAGAAAAATATTGGAATAATTGATCTACGGTCTTTTCGAGTCCTTTTATCATGCCACAACATCGTATGAAAATGATTGCACAAAAAATCATGGATCACCCACATCACAATAATTTAGAAATAAATATTAATAAAATACTATTATTAAGTTTTAAATTAATAATACATTAAAATTCAGAAAACACTATTAAATTATTTACCTATGTAATGTCGAATTTCAGAAGTTTGACATGTTTCATTTCACATGCATGCATTCTATGGAATTATTAGTACCTAATACATTGGGACAATAAATTACTATTGACATGAGTGTGATTTTGTTGAAATTTAAATTAAATAATAATGAAATATTATTTAAATGGATTACATAAAGTTTCTGAAAGTATTTCAATATAAATTTATTTATATACTATTGTTTTCGTAATTAATACTTGAGATCAAACATGTAACAAATATATAATTTCACAAAGTATAATTAAAATATACATATTTATTTTGTTATATTAACAACGTAATTATATTCATATTGAACATTAATGTAAAAAAATTATATTAGCAACATATATGGTAACCTAAAGTATAATAAAAAAATACGCATAATAATTAAGATCAAACATGTGACAAATACATAATTGCATAAATTATGCAATACATAAGTCTAAACAGTAGTATTGTTTAACAAATTTGGAGGTGGGAGTTCATTTCTTTGTTGTAGAATGCTGAACTTAGTTGTGATTAGATTTCGGGAATATAGCATAAAAATATCAAATTATTTTATTTTAGTCTATAAAATATGAAATATTATCTTTAACCTAAAAAAATCCAAATTTATTTTTTTTTGCCTTAAAAACACTAACTTTAGGAATATAGTGTAGAAAATACCATACTTTTGTAATTTTTACCTATAAATTTTTTAATTTTTACCTATAAAACACAAATTATTACTTTGAACCTAAAAATTTTGAATTTTTACGTTTTGTATAAAAAACACAAAATTATCAAATTAATCATATCCATACACAAACAATAACACTAAATCATATTTAACTTTGAATTTTTAAGGGGAATATAGCATAAAAATATTGAACTATTTTGTTTTAGCCTATAAAATATGAATTATTATTTTCAACCTAAATAACCCAAACTTATATTTTGCCTTTAAAACACTAACTTTAGGATATAATTTGATAAATTTGTGTTTTTTAGATAACCCTTAAAAATTCAAAGAGTTAAAATATAATTTAGTGTTTTTGTTTGTGTATGGATATGATTAATTTGATAAGTTTGTTTTTTAGAAAAAATGTAAAAATTCAAAATTTTTAGGTTCAAAGTAATAATTTGTGTTTTATAGGCAAAACTAAAAAAGTTTGGTAATTTCTACACTATATTCCTAAATTTAGTGTTTTTAAGGCAAAAAAAAAATAAATTTTTTAGGTTAAAGATAATAATTCATGTTTTATAGAATTTGATATTTTTTTATGTTATATTCCCTATCTTTAAGTGTTGTCTAAAAAAATAAAAATTAATCAAATTAATCATATCCATACACAAACACTAACTCTTGGTAAATCCAATTTCTACCCGATTTCAATCCGAATCCGAATTAAAAAAATCCAAATTTGAACAAATTTCAACTCGAAATCTGAATTCAACTCAATTTCAAACCGATTGCAATCGAAAATCCAAATTTTACCCAATTCAACTTAAAATCCAATTTCAATCTAATTTCAGCCGAATATATGAATTCCATCCAATTTTAGTAAGTATTTCAACAAAAAAATCTAAATTCGAATCAATTTCAGCTCGAAATTTGAATTAACCTAATTTCACTCTGATTTCAACCGAAAATCCGATTGAATTTGGATTTCCGGTTGAAATGTTATTGAAATACTTACTAAAATTTGGTGGAATTTGAATTTTTGGTTGAAGTTGGGTTGAATTCAGATTTCAGGTTCAAATTGGATTGAAATTCTTGTTGAAATTGGGTGAAATTCTGATTTTCCGATTGAAATAAGTTTAAATTGGGTTGAATTCGAATTTTCGGTTGTAATTTGTTCGAATTTGGATTTCTTACTAAAATAGAAATTGGACTGAAATTGTTTCTAAAATTGTGTGGAATTCGAGTTTTCGAGGAAAATTAGGTTGAAATTGTTTTTTTTGTTGAATTTGGATTTTGGGTTGAAATCGGGTTGAAATCCTTATTATAATCGGGTGAAATTCGGATTTTATTTTGAAACCAATTTAAACTCGGTTGAAAATTAATTCTACATCGTAAACACTAAAGAAAGTTTACCAAGAGTTAGTGTTTGTGTATGGATATGATTCATTTGATAAATTTGTGTTTTTTAGACAAAACTTAAAAATTCAAAATTTTTAGGTTAAAAGTAATAATTTGAATTTTATAGACAAAAATTAAAAAATTTGGTATTTTCTACACTATATTCCTAAAGTTAGTGTTTTAAGGCAAAAAAAAAATATAAATTTGTATTTTTTAGATTGAAAATAATAAATCATGTTTTATAGGCTAAAATAAAATAGTTGGATATTTTTTATATTATATTCTCCTAGATTTCTTAACCTTTGATATTTCAGCTTTTGCATGTGATGATTTTGTTGCAGTTTTGATATCTCTTTCACTTGATGCTTTTATTTTAATGGATAAACTATTTGAAGAATTTGTTGGTTCCTAAAAGATATTGAAGTTATTTGTTGAAAAAGTTTTATCATCATGCGGTCACAAAATTAAAATTAGGTATATTATTATACATACTAGATGATACCCGTGCGTTGCACGGTTTGTGATAGTTAAATTGTTTTTTAATTTTGTAGATAATTTAATAATTCAAACATCGTAATGATATTTTTTATATGAAGCCGCTAATACAAATGCATGAATTTCAAAGTAAAAAAAAATAAACAATAGATTCATGGATGTAACATAAACTAATAGTGCTATTTATTCATAATATTTTTTAAATTTTAAAACATAATTTGTCGGAAAAAATGATCTCATGATTTGGACATGAGTTTTTTGCATGATTGTTTTTCCAGGCTTTATATGATTAAAAAATAATTATTGAGGTATGAACATAATTCGAGTACTTATATTTGAATTTTTTTATTGGCTTGAGATTTTGATTGGTGTAGATGTTTGTAGAACAAAACGGCTGAAGTGTTAACAAACCTAACTGATACATTAGAAAGGATAATTACGTAATGACATAAGATTAAACAAAATATTGATTAATATAAATGTTAATTTAGTTTTGTAATAACACTGATCATGATGGGAATAACGCTTGTTACGTTCATTGGTATTTTGTTCACAGTCATTTGAGCAATATTTCAACAAAAATACATAGCAAGTCTATCCATGTCGATATTTTTAAGACATATTTTTAAATGGTTCAAGCAAAGTAAACAAATTATCGCGGAAGAAGTGGTTCAACTCTTACATGTGATCTAGCGGATTAGGGATTTGCATGGAACTAAAAAATTCTGTTGAGAAAATAATTATTTGTAAATTTAGAGATTGCAATTAAATGATACCTAAAACAGAAAAATGAAATTGGATTGAAACGTATGTGTTCTCAAATATTATTATATTTCGTAAAATATATTTTTTTCATACTAACGTTTCATATGTATTCTTAAAATTATATTTTAAAATTAAACATATTTTATAGATAATATAATAGTTTTAAACTCGAAACTGGAATATTTATAAAATCCTACTCAATCAATACTAAGAATGGGTTAGTTTTTGGCTAATAGTGATTTATATTTGATAATATACTACCATCAATAATTTAATAATTTACAATTTATAAAACTTTAGAACTTATAATGAATATTATAATACAAAATATAACTATAAATAATATAATATTGTTAATTTAGTATTTGTTTTCTAATAATTTCCTCGCATTGATGTACCATTAATTTTGATCTTTTGAAATCATATATATTATATTTTATACAAACAATAACACTAATGTATAAAAAAATAATTCTAAACTTTTTTTATTTCAAAATAAACGTCATGTAAAAATACAAATTAATTAAAGTTAAATCCATACCCAACAGGGCCTATAACTTCAATTTCGGCTTCCAATATGGCTTTTGAGTCAGTTTCTCAGTGATCCTTCTCCAAGTTTAATAGCATCCATTCCTCCTCCCTTCGAAACCCTGACTGCAGTATCTACCACCTGAGCATCATTTAAATCAAGAACCAATGAATGAGCTCATATATTTGTGCAATTGAAATGAAAAAGAAAAGAGAACACCGATGGATTAAAAAATTACTTTAAAATGAACCTGCAGTGACCAAAACAATCCTAATCCAAAAGTGAACATACAACATATTCCATTACTCACAACAATTCAAGGAATTGCGCCATGGTGCTCAAATATTTGGAATATATTGATCTATAACTTTCCTTCTCAAAGGTGTGCTAAGCAGCATCATTCTTTTAATCAAATAAATTTCAGACCACAAAATCTTATATATCAACAATGTCGAAGCTCAAATAATTCTGCATTCTCTCTTTGGATTTAACAAATCCTAAATATATATTGCAAAGTCACAACATCATAACAAAAATTTGAAACCATTCATTAAAGAACCAACAAATATCCATGAATGAACAATATTATCTAGAGTTAGAAACAATTATTCTTTATATATGCTAAATATGAGACAATATTCATCCAAGAAAACCCTAAGAGAACAGAAAAGTCCAATTTTCAAGCCTCAAAAACTAAACTTGTAGACCCTCATGAAATGAAAAGTAAATAAATAAACGAAAACCATGTTAAAAAAAGAAAAATTTACCTCTTTGACGCTGGATTAGGAAGATCTCCGGAGGGATAGAGGCAGAGACATAAGAGCAGTAGTAGCCCCAACATTTATAATGTCTTGTACTGAAATGAAAACAAATTGTACAAAGAAATAGAGAATTGAATGCAAATCAGTTATCAAGATGATTACGATGCTAATGGTATTCTAAAGAAACAAATGAAACATAAGATGATTAGCTGGTTTATATATATGAAAGAAAATTAATGGTATTTCAATATGGGAGTGTGTCAACAAAACACACCATCAATGAGAAGAAAAGAGAATGAAAGTGGACTTACATAAAAATAACATCAGCATAAAGGAAAAAGTAAGTTCAATTGGGTGACTAAGTCGCAAAGGAATTGGATTGCCTGTGGAAATAGTTAACCCAATCAAGTACGAAAAAAATTAACTCACCCATTTAGACAACTGCCACTAAAAGAAGTTTTTTTCTTTCGATTTTCTTCTGAAGCTCGATGAATTGATCTGCATAACAAAAAAAATCCAAGAACCAATGAATGAGCTCATATATTTGGGCAGTGGAAATGAAAAAGAAAAGAGAACATCGATGGATCAAAGAAAGACCATTAAAATGAACCTTCATGACCGCAACGAATGACTTGGTAAGAATAGTGCAAAAGAAATCAATAGGTATGAAGTAAATCAGGGAGACCATTTAACAGCGGTATTTAACAGCGGTATGATATGAAAACGCAGCTTCTCGTTAGAAAACCAAACCAACTTCACAGAATCAATTAAAACACAAAGACACATCCACCTCAGCATTCCAATCAGCTCAACCCGACTATTAACTTTTTTATTCAAGTTCTGCATTTTACTGATCATAGATATAGAAACAGAAGCATGCCCACATGTTGTTGTTACAATATAAGATGAAGACCTATGATTTCACCTGACTTGTTTGCTACAATCGGAGCTAGCAATAAAGTCGAAATATCACAATCCAATTTGAAGCAATGATCAACCTTTGTGATTACAATGAAAACAAATTCCCAAGTAGCATGACTTTAGCATGACTTCAAACCCGTAGCAAAAGAGGGTAAGAATACACATATCACAAACTGCAGAAAATATAAAAGAATATAGCAGGAGCAAACATACCTCATTCGTCTTTACACCAATGGCAGAAGATTCAAGCTGAAAAAATCAGACACATTAAAATTTGGCACAAACAAATCAAATTTACAGGCGAAATAAACGATTGTTGACACGAAGAGGAAGGGTCTGGAGGCAGATACATCATAACTGTGCCGGTGTAGCTTCTTCTCCATCAGCAGAGACGCGACTATCCTCTTATTCTCCATGAGCAGGCGCGACACCCTCTTCGTCTCTATGAGCAGGCACAAAACCAGACGGCTGAAACTTTGATTAAAGGAGGAGCATGGAAACTCGTCGATAATGGAGGCTCAAACTTCATCAATCTACAAGTTTACCTTACTATAAGTTTGAAGGGCATTTCCGGTGAGCCATTCACTGTTCAATCGGATCAAGTTCCCCAAATCGCTCACCTATCACAGATAGAAATGAATGAGATGAATTTCCGATTATAATCGCTTAGAGGACATGCTTATCTAAAATCGCGTACTATATATGGGGAAATTGACAAAAGAACCAAAGCTGATTCTGGGTCAAGAGAATTGAAGATAAAGCAACAAAATCAAGCAAACAATGGACACAATCATAAAATGGAAGATAAGGAAAGAGAAAAAGAGAGAAAACGATTGACCTCTCGGCCTCAGCCGTGGTATTTGAAAGATCGAGGATAATAGCAAAGATCATAGCCGAGGCCGTCGTCGGAGAGAAGCAAATCATAAGTCGGTTTGGGCGTTGGAGCTATAGTTTTCACATTGCAATCGAGCACGACCCATTCCACCCTTCTATAACCCATCTTCACCGCCTGCGTCGTTTCGTCTGAAGGTCTTCGCATGATTCCTTGGCAAATGAATTCCAGGGTTCCGCTTCAATAGCTTCAAAAGCCATGGATTTCTCTTCTCTTCTTCCGATTAGAGCGATCAGACGCAAAACCCTTTCCTCTCCCCCGGGATTCATCTCTTTCTCTCTCTCTCTCTCTCCAGGATTCATCGACCCTGTCTCTGTTTTCGATCGTGCTCCTGCCGTCTCTTCCTCTTCCCCCCGTCGGTGCCTATTCTCCCCTATTGGTGCCTCCTTCACCGATCAGGTCACGCTCGGTTCAGGCGCGATCCGTTTCTCTCTTCTGCGCCATCTTCTTCCTCCTCTTCCTCCCACGCGATTCCTCATTTTCTTCCGCCGATGGCGGTTAATCCGCAAACTATTGTCACTCTGACATCTGTCGAAGCCAGCCAGTGGATTACGGCTAGGCAATCTCGACATCTGGGAAAGGCCCCCGGGATTCATCTCTCTCTCTCCGGGATTCAGCGACCCTATCTCTGTTTTCGTTTCGGCTGAAGGTTTTCGCGTGATTCCTCCGCAAATGAATTCCAGGGTTCCGCTTCAATAGCTTCAAAAGCCATGGATTTCTCGAGGTATCTTCTCATCTTCCTCTTTTGCTTTCGAATTCTATGGCTACGGATTTTGCAAGGTCTTTGTTTTTCTGGGCAGTGGTTTGCAGCAGCGAAATCGGGTTGGTCTATACCTTACCCGCTTTCTTCACGTTGTAGGGTTTATGGAGGTGATGTATATGGCAGATGAAGAGTTGTTGTAGGTGGTAATAAAACGGGCAATGTGAAAGGGAAGGAAGGGAGGATTTTTTCCTCTTCTGCTGACGTGGCAGCAGGAGAAGGGAGGAAAAATCCTCCCTTTTATATATATAGATTATCAAAAGAACGAGCACATTGCGCAATATTAAAAATTTAAAAATATTTAATAAAAATTTAAATTTTGAAATATTAAAATATTTTATATAGTTCATAAATGAAAAACTTTATATGAATTTATATAACAAAATTATTATCTTGTGTATGCCCACATTGAGGTATTTGGGTCGCTTCGATGCAAAATTCTGCTTAAAGTACGCTTCTTTGCAGGAAATATTATGTTTTTTTCCTGTTGGGTTCCACTTCATTTACGTGATTTCACCAGTTATTGGGTTCCACTTCTTTTAAGTGAGTTCATCAGTTCTGTTGGGTTTTAGTTCATGGTTCACTCATCATTGTCTCAGGTTAACGATTTCAGAGGATAAAAGAGTTCACTGCTTGTTGACAGCGGAATGTGAATCCGAGAAAGTGAGAGAAAACAAGAGAAAATGAAGGAAAGATTACAGAGGAAACAAAGGGGAAGTAGATGAAGAATAGAATCTGTATTTTATTGATTGAATTTCTTGTGTACAGAATACATCTATTTATACAAATGTTAAACTGATTTTAACAGAAATTGCAACTATCTAACTGTACTAACAGACTTAACAGACTAACAAGTAATTAGTTCTAATACACCCCCTCAAGTCTAAATCACGTTGGATGGGTTAGACTTGAAGTGTTTAAATTCTGAACAAGAGCTGAAAATTGTGCAGGCTGCAAAGCTTTAGTAAACAAATCTGCCACTTGATGTCCTGTTTTTATATGCATAGTTCGAAGGAATCCTTCTTTCAGCTTATTTCGAACAATATGGCAGTCAATTTTAATGTGTTTAGTCCTCTCATAGAATGCTGGATTGGATGCAATATAGAGCAGACTTGTTATCACAATAAAGATTGGCTGGTCCTGTAGTGTTGATGTTGAGATCTTTTAACAAAAAAGATAACCATTGCAGCTCACATGTAGCATTTGCAAGAGCTCGATATTCAGCCTCTGTGCTGCTCCTAGATATTGTGGTTTGTTTCTTAGCTTTCCAAGAAATCAAGGATTCACCAAGGAACACACAGAATCCAGAAACTGATCTTCGAGAATCTGGATCAGCTGCCCAGTCAGCATCAGCAAATGCATTCAGCCTTGACTCTAATGTTGCTGAATAGAAAAGCCCTTGTCCTGGATTGTTCTTCAAATACTTGATAATCCGATGAGCTGCTGTAAGATGTTCTGTTGTTGGAGCTGACAGATATTGACTTAGCTTATGGACAGCATAAGTAATATCTGGCCTAGTGATAGTGAGGTACAAAAGTTTGCCAATTAAGGCTCTGTAACTTGTTGCATCTTCAAGCAGTGTTCCTGAATCTTTTCTAAGTTGGCCAGCTTCCATAGGTGTACTTACAGGCTTAGAACCTAACAATCCAGTTTCAGATAGAAGTTCCAAACAATACTTTCTTTGTGAAACTGAAATGCCAGATTTTGACCTTGCAATTTCGTGTCCAAGAAAATATCGAAGAGGTCCAAGGTCTTTGATCTTGAATTTTTCTGCTAAAAGTTGCTTCAATTCAGAAACAGCACAATCATTGTTGCTGGCAATCAAGATATCATCGACATATACAAACAAGGCAATGAATCTTTCCCCTTTCTTCTGAACAAATAAAGTGTGATCAGATTAAGACTGTTTGTATCCAGCACCAAGCAAGTCTTCAGAGAATTTTTGGTACCATTGTCTCGAAGCCTGCTTCAGACCATATAAGGATTTCTGCAGTTTACACACGACATTAGGAGGCAGAGATATACCTGGTGCAGGTGTGTATCCCGGAGGAAGAAGCATATAAATGTCTTCTTCAAGATCACCATGGAGAAATGCATTTGTGACATCCATTTGGGTGAGTGACCAGTTCTGAGTTGCAGCTAAAGCCAATAACATTTTTACTGTCACAAGTTTCGCAACTGGTGAGAAAGTGTCGATGTAATCAACTCCTTCTTGCTGTGTGAAACCTTTTGCTACTAAACGAGCCTTAAATCTTTCAACAGTTCCATCTGAGTTTCTCTTGATTTTGTAAACCCATTTACACCCAATAGCCTTTTTGTGTGGAGGTAAAGAGACTACTGACCAAGTTTTGTTGATCTGAAGACTCTGCAATTCGAGGTTCATTGCTTCTTGCCATTCAGGTGATGTAATAGCTTGCTTGTAGTTCTTTGGCTCTGTTTCTCCCGAGATATTCAGAATGTAATCTCTGTAAGCAGGAGAAAGTTTATCGTTATTGAGTACTGAAGACAAAGAGTAAGGAGTAGGAGATTTACTCTGAACTTCAGAATGTGTTGTAAGGAAGCAATGGTAATCTTGTAGATAAGAAGGTGGTTTCCTTGATCTCTGTGACTTCACAATAGTTTCTGAGATACTTTCTGCAATATGTGGAGTTGCAGTGATTGATCTTTCCTCAGGTATGGGGTTTGGAATAATTGTATTTTGCAGAAAATCTGATAGTTTTTCCATATGTGCTGGACTGCTGTTGTGTAATGGAAATATGTCCTCATGGAACTCAACATGCCTTGATATAGTGACAGTGTTTGTTTCAACATCCAGTAGTTTATATCCTTTGTAACCAGCAGGATATCCAATAAAGATTGCAGCTCGAGACCTTGGAGAGAATTTGTGTCTCTCTTTTGTTGCAGTAGAGCTGTAACACAGACAGCCAAAAACTTTCAAGTGAGAATACTCTGGAACCTTATTCATTAGAAGCTCATAAGGTGTTTTGTTCTGCAATCTTTTGCTTGGTGTTCTATTGATCAGATAAACAGCCGTTCGAATGCAATCTGGCCAGTAATCAAGAGGAATGTTAGACTGAAACAACAAAGCTCGTGCCACATTGAGGATATGTTGATGTTTTCTTTCAACCACTGAGTTTTGTTGAGGTGTATTTACACATGAAAAATAATGCTGTATACCTTTTAATTTGCATAATTCTGTAAATGCAAGCTCATTGGCATTATCTGTTCGAATGGCCTTTATATTTTTGTCAAACTGATTCTCCACATGGCTCACAAACTCTGGAAACACCTTTATTACATCAGATTTGTGCTTCAACATATAAATCCAAGTGACTCTGGTACTATCATCAACAATTGTGAAAAAGTATATGAATCCTTCTACAGAAACAACCGAAAAGGGTCCCCAAATATCCATATGAAGAAGAGAAAAGGGTGTGTCAGAAATGTGATTATGGGATTCAAAAGGTATATATTTTTGTTTGGCCAAATGACAGACATCACAATGAGGAATGCCTGAACATTTTGCTGAGGGAATGGCTTATTTGATACATGGAAGGGAAGCATGACCAAACCTTTTATGCCAAATGTATGAATCAGCATGAAAGGTGTTGATCATGGTGATGTCTTGGTCGAGAAAATATAGGTTGTTATGAAGTTTAGCTTGCCCAATCGTCCAACCCTGAATAGAGTCCTGAAGAATGCAGGATTTAGGTGAGAAAATGATTTGAAAATTGTTGTTTCTGAGTAAGGCACTGATGCTTAAAATGTTGAAGGTAAAAGATGGGATAAAAAGAGCATCAGTGAGAGTTATGTGTTCAGATAACTTGATAGTACCAGCCACTGAAATTATAATATTGCTTCCATTAGGCAGAGTCACCTTAGTTGGCATGATAGGATGTGTTTCACTGAACAGCCTTAAGTCTGAACATACGTGGCTTGATGCACCAGAATCCAATATCCAAATATTATCTCGGCATATAGAATATGATTCATGAATAGAGTTGAAGCAAAAAGATAGAATCATACCAGAATTTGTTTCTGGTGCTCCTTTGGCAGTGATTGTAGGAGCTGCTGAAGTAGGTGCAACACTCACTTGGAGGCCTACTTGGGAGAAAAACTGCTGAAGTTGTCCAACTAGGATGGACTGATTAGAGCATGTATTATCAGTAAGTAAGGAGGCCACATTGCTGTGAGAAATAGATGATTTCTGGTGTTGTAAACCAGTTTTCTGCTGATGAGGCAATACATTGTTTTTATAACCTGGAGGATACCCATGTAGCTTATAGCATTTGTGAATGGTATGTCCATATAATCCACAATGTGTACACAAAGGCCTTTGTCTCTGCTTGTAGTGTGTATTAGATACTGCAGCCACAAGACCTGCATCAACCATTTCTTCTGATGAGGTCTGAAACACCACAGTATATGAGATTGGTGAGGGCTTGATTTGCCGTTTACGCTCCTGTTGGCTAACAAGATTAAAGGCTTTCTGCAAATCAGGCAAGGGATCCATCATCAAGATTTGATCCACGATTTGATCATACTATTCGTTGAATTCCAAAAAGAAACTCAATAACGAAATCATTTTCAAACAACTCTTTCCATCTTTGATTAACTCTGCAGGTGCATCGCCCACACTCGCAAATGGGAGTAATCTGGGCAGACTTCACCTCTTCCCATATTGTTTTTAAACTGGTGTGATAAGAAGTAACATCTAGAGCTCCTTGACGAAGATTTCTCATTTTTTTGTTTTATGCTGTATAGACGAGGGGCATTATTTTGCTGAAATCTTGACGTTAAATCAAGCCTTATTTCTCGAGCAGTGTTCATATACAGCAAGGTGGGAGATATATTCTTTGATACTGAATTAAGTATCCAAGAACTAACTACGACATTGTTTCTGGACCAGAGCCGAGCATCTGGATGATCATCAAGAGGTCTTGTCAAGCTTCCATCAATGTAACCAGCTTATTTCTTCCTTCAAGAGCCATGATGATGGATCGGTGCCAAGATCTGTAATCTTCTGGACCATTGAGGCGATCCGAAACGAGGTGAAGATTGGAATGATCAGTATTGGCAAGATAATATCGATTATCATAAGTATCTGATCAATATGAATCTGTGGAACTCATCTTTCCCGGAAAAACAGAGGAGTATGAGTGGAATCAGCAAAGATTCAGACTTGAATCAAAGACGAGAATCAATTTGCGAGGTAAAGAAAATGCTCTGATACCATGTTGACAGCGGAATGTGAATCCGAGAAACTGAGAGAAAACAAGAGAAAATGAAGGAAAGATTACAGAGGAAACAAAGGGGAAGTAGATGAAAAATAGAATCTGTATTTTATTGATTGAATTTCTTGTTTACAGAATACATCTATTTATACAAATGTTAAACTGATTTTAACAGAAATTGCAACTATCTAACTGTACTAACAGACTTAACAGACTAACAAGTAATCAGCTCTAATACTGCTCATCAAAACGATTCCCAAACTACTTAATGAAGCTCTAAACGGCACTTAATCGCGCAAATTAATCAATCCATTGGAGATTAAGTTTGTAGTTTAGTCCAAGTAGCTGAAGAAATCACAGTATAGTTTCTGATTGTCACCAGATTAACTTCATCTGCATATAGTTGTCGCCCCAAAATAGGATCTAAGCCTACTGGATTACTGTATTGCCTCAATGTATTTTAAAGTTGTTGGGTTACCGTATGGTAATTGCATTCCCTTTTGGTTCAAGATGTTGGTTGTTTCAGAAACTGTAGAAGCTGATGAGAGAGCTACAGCAGAGCTGAAACATGAGTCAAGGCTCCTTCATCCTCTTATTAATTGCGATAACAAGGCAAGTGTTTACAAGATTGCATTGTGGCAAATGTCATTCAGGGTGCCTCGATTTATTTCACTAACACGATTCTTTTTATTCAGGAAGGTGACATTATCTCTCGGGTTTCACATACTCAGTATGTGATCATGTAAATTTCTGTTTCCATGATTCACGTTTCCAAATATAAACAGTTTATGTGATGAATTGATATGGAAATATGTCCAGGACATTAGACAAAACTATTTCATCGCTAGAGGTGGAACTAGCTGCAGCTCGAACAGCAAAAGCTGATGGAGGAGAAGGATCTCCATCAGTTGCAAAGTCAGGACCAGATCAATTGAAGGAACGACCTCGAGTCTTCTTTGTAATGGGAATCATGACCGCTTTCAGCAGTAGAAAACGGAGAGAAAACCTAGCTACCTAAAGGTTCCATGAAAACAAACTTTTGTTCTTTCTCCATATCATATCTTTTTATATGGAGAAGTGTTAACAGAGTGTTATTCACATTTCATTTGCAGGGGATGAATTGAAAAAATTGGAGACGGAAAAGGGAATCATTATTCGGTTTGTCATTGGTCACAGGTAAGGTTATAAATTGCCTTTTGGTCTCGTAACTGGAAAAATTTGTCGAAATCTCCACAAAGAATAACATTTTTCCACAAAAAGATTTATCACGATTCATTGAATTGTTAAACCTAGAAATATTGCATAGACTTCGATCCAATGCTTCAAAATAGCTATTTGTCATAGGTGTTTCATCCCAAATTATTAGTTTTCTCATAATTATTAGTTTAGCTAATTCAATACCTGGTTTTATTGTGCACGTTCTGTTATCTAGTATATTAATTGGAATTGCAAATCACGAGTGTGTCATTCTTCCTCCGAGCAAATGTAAAACAACAATACCATATGAAGCAACATTTATGTCAGTTTCCTGTATTAAACTTATACTTGGAGGTAAAGTTTTTTATATAAATGTCTTTCTTGTCCAACCAAATCCACCAACAAAGTGCATTCCCCCTTTGTTATTATTTACAGAATTCATAATTTTTGATAAATTATTCTTTGTTCATTTGTAAGTATGGAAATAAGATTGTCATAATGATTTCTTAAATCAACAACATCATATGATAATTCATTCTGTATCAATCTGTTATAATTTGTTGGATAAGGCATTGAAGGATATCTGTGAAGACTATAACCATTACTTCTCAACAATTTCCTAATCTCTATCAAAGCACAAAAATACTAATCTACACATCCGATATTTGTAGATCTGCAAGATTATAAATGTAAATGGTAATAAAGTTAGTAACTAATATATTATATATATTAAATAAAATAAATAATCACAACAACTATTTATATCGTAAATTTTCAAAATTCTCCTTCGTTCGTATTGGATATCATCACACAACAGTTTCCACGTTTCGTTCCAATTTTTTTCATGCCAAGAAAGATTTTAAGAAATTAATAGACTAACATATAGTTCACGTAGATGTAAGGTGTTCCTTAGTTACTTACTTCAATTATAACATCAATGTACTCTTAATCATCATCTAAAAGTCCAAATTCATAACGTGTATCACTAATTGTTGGATATTGGACCCCATTTACTGTTCGTAAATCTTCGTATCATGTATGACCTTTAAATTTGTTTAAAACAATACCTAAAAAAATATGCTTCACCAAGTGAAGAAGGAAAATGATGAATTCTTCCAATGGAAAACCCTTTTTTTCTTAAACTCCATAAATTTTTATCTTTCTTCCAAATAAATTTGGTTGGAAACTCAACATAATTAAAAGTTCTAACCTCAGTTACATTCCATACAGAGTATAAATTTTTTTAACTCAGTGTCCGATTTTTCACACTACAAGAAAATCACGATTTAGGAACTGAAGAATCCGTCCCTAATACGTTCCTAAACAGGTTTAGCGACGGATTAGGGATGGCCGGTGGTAGTCCACAAACGCGTGTCGCCAAATGTTATCCGTCCGCAATTAAGGACGGAAAATTCAGTCCGCAAACGGTCATCGTTTAAGGACGGAAATTTCAGTCCGCAAACGGTCCTTTAAAAAACGACAAGAAGAAGACTCGGGTTGCCGGTCGACATTTGCAGATGGATAGGGGTCGTCCGCAGTTTTAGGGACGACCTTGAAACCGTCCGCAAATATTTTTCAAAATAGAAAAAAAATAAAATTGAAATAAAATTTGATTAGATTAAATTATAAAAATTAGTACATAACAATAATTAAAAAGCATACATATAACTAACATTTTTAATACTAATCCGTTGGAGGTAATTCCGAATCGTCGTGATCGGAATCATTGTTCTTAAATGAATCCCAATTGATGTTAGACATTTTCGATTTCATCATGCGCATGAACTGTTCCATTCGCCTTTCTGAGCGTTCAGCTCGCTTTTGTGATTGTTCAACCTCCTTTAGTGCTTCTTGAATGCGCCTTTCGGATTCTTGTTGCACCTCGAACACTTTTGATAATGTATTCCGGAACTCGTACTCTGATACTTTTTCTTTACCTTTGGAGGAAGTTGAATGTTTTGAGGCCATTCCTCCAAGTCCGAAAATACGACCTTTGTATGATGTAACTTGCTGTAAAAAAAATATCGAGATTTAATGACATTTATAAATAGTAAAATTATATCATATTGAAATGTCAATAATTTATCCCGAGATACAACTCGTTGTACTCTTCCTGACTAAGGGTAGTTTGTGTTCCGTCTTCTCCCGGGGGAATTTGCAATACTCGTTCCGCTGCCATGTTTTCAACTTCATCGTGAAGATGTTTCGCCTTAGGATCTACCCATGAATCATCTGACTTCTTAGCGTGCGTACATTCCAACAATTCTAGGTAGGATGGTTCGGATCCCTTCTCTTTCGCCTGAAACATATTAAAAGATATAAGTTTAATTAAATGTTAATTTTATATAAATGCGTAAAAATTAAAGTAAAGCTTACCAAATCTTCATATACTTCCGCAAAAGAATGAGATCATGCCGTATGTACGCTCATCCCGTATCCTTCTCTATTAGAACGTCGGGATTTACTTGCTCGCTCGCTTTTTTGTTTAAATTTTGGATCATCCCAATGTGCGCACATCTGATCCCAAACATCTTCCGTTATCCAAAGGGGTTTTCCTCTCGTCGCTCATTTATTTACATGTATTTACGATAGACTTGAGACGAACTCCCGCCTCTTTGTCAAATTCGGACTATACTAGTCCGGTAAGTTCGGGATTCCAATATAATTTTTGCTAAAATAATAAGCTTATTATATTTAAATTATAATTTCAATTAATTGATAAAATTAAAAATTGTTTAAAACATACCACAAATGATTTCCACCATCGTTCCTTAATTTCTGGATCAGTCTCTGTCCAATTGTAACACGACCGATCATAATCAGCTTTTATCGTCTTTGTTATGTGACGAGAAAGTTGACTGAATCATAACCTACAAATCAAAATGAAAGATAAATAAACATTTAATTAACTATTTATAATTGACATTTGAATTTGAGTATATGTACCATAGTGCACCGTATCCACGAATAGGGTCTAAATGAGGAAGCTTGCGTCGTTCTTCATACATTTATAAAATTTTTCTACAGTTGGTTCATCGTGCATTTCAGGTTCGTGATGCATTACTGGATCGGCTTGTGGCTGGATTTGCGGATAATAAGGAGTACATTGCGCCGATTGTGTCGATCTAGTGTTCTGGAAGAAATTTGGATTTATATATTCTGAAAATCCTGAAATGGAATGTCGAGAATGAGATGAAAGGTTACCACTTTCCTCAGACTGAGGGCGGTTTCTTGTTTTACCGCCTATTCCAACACATCGCGACATACTGAAATGTAAAATTATAATATTACATACGTTAGAACGAAATTTTGACAACATAACTAAGCAATATCCAACAAATCTTTTCGCCAATTTCAATTCCTAATAAAATTTTGGACTAGATTACTAAACAACTTTCAATTTACTAAGTAAAATCCAACTAAATTATTCACAAATTTTTCGCCTAATTCAAACTAAAATTCTGGACTAAATTCCTAATCAATTTTTTTGACAACATAACTTAACAATTTTGAATTCCTAAACTAATTTTTCCGCCTAAACTAGCGAGAACGATTCGAATCAAACCTTTTATTCCGTGGAGGGAGAGCGTTTTGGGCAGCGGCTGGGGGCTGGGTGCGACTGCGGGTGGAGGGAGAGAGAGCTAGGGGCGGCTATGGGCTGGGGGCGGCTGCTGGCGATCTTGGGCGAGAAGGGAGAGAGTGTTGAGCTGGGGGCGACTGCGGGCGGAGGGAGAGAGTGTCGAGCTGGGGGCGACTGCGGGCGGAGGGAGAGAGTGTCGAGCTGGGGCGGCGCGGGGTGGGGACGACTGCGGGCGAGGAGGGAGAGAGTGTCGAGTTGGGGGCGGCTACGGGCTGGGGGGTGGCTACGGGCAAGGAGGGAGAGAGTGTCAAGCTGGAGGCGACTGCATGCTGGGGGCCGGCTGCGGTCGAGGAGGGAGAGAGGTTCGACGACGTGTGCGGCGGCACAAGGAGGAGAGAGAGAGAGGTTCGGAGGGAAAATGCCTAACTAGGGTTGCTGTCAGAATTGAAAGAAAATTGCGGACGAAGAGTCGTGGCCTGTCTGCAAATGGGGACGACTACCTAAATCCCGTCCCCAATTGGGGACGGATGAGCCACAACCGTCCGGAATTGGGGACAGCTACCTAAAACCCATCCCCAATTGCGGACGATCATGTTCTCATCCGTCCCCAATTGCGGACGATCGTGGCTCATCCGTCCCCAATTCCAAGACGATGTGCCGGGGCGGGACGAGATGCAATCGGGACGGGACGATGTGCCAGGACGGGACGAGATGCAATCGGGAGGGGACGGGATATCCATAAACGTCTAACAAATCCCTAACCATCTAACATGAATATCCGTAAACTCTCAACATCGAATAAATAATGCATTAAGAAATAGAAACAGTTGAATATCCATAAACGTTTCAAAATGATTCATCACCTTCAGAGTCACACAATTATTCCGTCGACTCTTGTGTGTTTGTATCCGATTCAAATTCGTATTCTTCTTTTTCTTCAATATCTTCATAAAGATCATCTTCATTTCTTTCGATTTCTTCCATTTCATCGTGCATAAGTGCTTCAACACGTACCTCTTCAATAGTAACAATCTCGTCATTTGTTGTTGCATTGGCTATTGTTGTTGTTCTGTGTTGTCGATAAATTTTCCCCTCGGAAGTATCTTCATTGCAACACGCCAACCTGAAGATCTTCTAATATGAGGATAAGAAACGTAACAAGCTTGATCGGCTTGTGATGCAAGAATAAAAGGCTCGTATTTTGCATATCTTCGTGTGGAGTTAACTTCTACAACCCCTAGTTTGTTTACTCTTGTTCCGTGACTGATTATTAGATCGAACCAATCACATCGAAATAACATCACTTTTAAACCGACAGAACCTACAAAAAATATCAAAATCCAAAATGACATACTTGGTAAGGATAACATTGTTTTAAATTTGTTTTACATACCTGGATATTCCAATTGTAAAATTTCCTTTAGAATCCCATAAAAATCTGGTTCATCGGCCGATGCACAATAGCTTTCACCTTTCACACATATACCATAGTTCATCGTCGACTTCAATTTCCCATTTTCGTAAGTGTGAAAATTATAACCACGTGTAAAATACATAGGCCAACTCATAACTTTCACAATCGGTCCTTTGACAAGATCTCGTAGCAACAACGAGTGATTGCCATAGTTATGGGATTTTACCTTTCAAAAGGCTGTAGATATTTGCAGTTCAACAAAACATACGTATGTGCGATATGGAGATCTCATTGTGATAACCATATATGTTTTGCCTTACCAGCAGATCGACCAATTCCGCAAAATATGTCCGGAACATCGAGTACTAGATATGAATACGTTACACCACCATCAAAAAATATGTCTGGATTTCTAGTCCGTGTTTGAACATGTGGCTCGAAGTAGTATGAAGTGAAGAACGATATTTCCTCATTCACGTATTGTTCCACAATTGAACCCTCCGGACAAACTTTTTCTTTTGTTTTTTTTCTTCAGATAAAACATAAATCGCTCGAACGATACGTCCGACGATATTGAACTGGACCTCCTAATGCGACTTCGTGCGGTAAATGAACTGTCAAATGCTCCATAACATCGAAGAATGATGGTGGAAAAATCTTCTCCAAGTTACAAAGTATAGTTACTATGTTATTTTCCAGTCGACGAGCCACATCCATACTAAGATTTCTCAAACATAAATCTCGGAAGAATAGGCCAATACCTATAACATAAAAGTATTATTGGTGTATTTAACAAATGTTATTCATACTACCTATTAATAAAATAAACCACATACCTCCAAGTGCTTCGTGTGCATGTTTGTCCATCAATTCAGAAAAACATATCGGAAGTAGTCTTTGCATGAATACATGACAATCGTGACTTTTCAACCCTAATAACTTTCCTCCTTGAATGTCCACGCACCTTCTGATGTTAGACGCATAGCCACCGGGAAATTTCACATATTCTTTCAACCATTTCAACAATTTATATTTCTTATCATTTGACAATCTGAATATCGAAACAGACGCTTTACCATCATCACTTATATGTAACTCCTTTCGTGAGAAGTACTCTTCTAGATCCTTGTGTGATTTAATATTGTCTTTTGTCTTTCCTGTGACATTTAGTACCGTATTGATGATGTTATCGAATAAAGTTTTCTCTATGTGCATGACATCAAGATTATGTCGATGTTTCAGATTTTTCCAATACAACAAATCCCAAAATATGCTCTTCTTGTACCAATTATGAGTATTCCATAACCACCAATTCTCGGATGATTGTTCCCTCCGCAATCTATACTCCTAGGAATTTCCAAAGCAAGAAGATTTTCATACAAAATCTCTTTGCCGGTCAAAACTGCAGGAGGAGATTTTCGCACAACTACATTCTTTTTGAAATTTCTCTTGTTGCACCGTAATGCATCATCTACTGGAAGAAAACGACGATGACAATCATACCAACTCGTCTTTCATCCATGTTTCAACTGAAAAGCATCTGTTTCCTCCATGCAATATGGACAAGCCAATCGACCATGCGTTGTCCATCCAGATAACATACTATAAGATGGAAAATCACTTATTGTCCACATGAGAGCACCTCGTAACATAAAATTGTGTGGCCTCGAGACATACGCTTGAACTCCATTCCATAATTCTTTCAATTCTTCAATAAGTGGTTGAAGAAATATATCCAAACTTCTTTTTCGGATGATTAGGCCCGGGAATCATTACTGTTAAGAACAAAAATTCCCTTTTCATGCACATATCCGGTGGTAAGTTGTAAGGTGTCACTATAACTGGCCACAATGAATAGTTCTTCCAAGAGATCCCAAATGGGTTAAAACCATCGGTACAAAGGCCTAAATAGACATTTCAACTCTCAGCTGCAAAATTAGGATATACCTTGTTAAGTGTTTCCACGCCTCACCATCTGAGGGTCGACATATCTCTCCTTCACGACTTCAATGCTCAGCATACCATCTCATGTCGCTTGCCGTCTCCACAGATTGATACAATCTTTTTAATCTGTCTTAAATTGGTAAATACCACATACGACGACATGGAATCGATTTTCTATTCTTTGTTAAACAGAACCGATCTTTCCCACAAAATCGACAATTACTCATATCCGATGTCTCTCTCAAAAAAATCATGCAATTGTTTTGATATGGCAATAAACCCAAAGATCTCATCATCTTCTTTCTCTCATAATAGGAGTCTACTACATTATTATGTTATGGCAAATAGTCTCTTACTAATTGCAATATCGAATCCATGCAATTCTCAGGCAAATTATTTTCAGTCTTCAAATTCATCAAACGTACTGACAGAGATAACTGTGATAAACCACTTCTACAACCATCATAAAGTGGATTCCTAGCACTTTCTAGCATTTAAAAAAAACATTTTGCTTCTTTATTCGGATTTTCTTCAATATTTTGATTTCTGTCACGGAATACTTTTTGCCATTTCCAAATAAGGGTTCATTTCTATATCTTAAGAAGTCTCAAACACTTCATGATGTACAATGCCCCTACTAAAGTTTTCCCCAACATTACTAGGTCGTGGTGCAAAATTTTCTCCATGACATAACCACATGAAATAATTCGGAGTGAAACTTCTTAAATAGAGATGCTTTCAAACAATTCTCTCATTAACAAAATTTTCATTCTTGCATTTGATGCATGGACAAACCAACGTACCCATTTCTTTGTAAACTTGTTGATTTGTCGCCATTTTCATAAACTGTGTGACGCCTTCTATAAACTCCTTCGATACACCTTGAGTTTCTGGATCAATTCTTCTGTACATCAATTGTCTAGAAACGAAAATATTCGATCTTGATGAAGACGCCACTATAATCGCAAACACTAAGAAGATATGTGGTGAAAGATATGAGAGTTGCTTATGAAAAACGTATCAATGGTTGAAGGGTTAAATAGATTATTTAGACGAATTATGAACGGATTACGAACTAAGAAAATATTTGTCGAAGAGTCGTCCTAAATCCGTCCCTAAATGGGTTTTTGACAGTCCCTGATTAGGGACGGCCGCCGCGTCGTCCACAAAATTGCAAACGGGCCTGAAGCCGTCCGTAAATTTGCGGACGGAAGGTGCCGCCGTCTGCAATTTACGAACGCCCATGCTCTACCGTCCCTAATCCGGGACGCCCTACGCATTCGTTTTTAATCCGTCCGTAGTTGCGGACCAATTAGGGACGGTTCATCTGTACGACAACTTCCGGACGGATTAGGGACGGATAATGAAATCTGTCCCGAATCCGTGTATAATCCATCCTCAATTTAGGGACAAAACTCGCAGTCCCCAAAATGCGTTTGCAATATGAATTTTTGAGTAGTGTCAATAATCTCATTTATACGATCATCATCGTAATAAATTATGTGATGCTTACCAGGAAGACGGAACGATGAACTTCTGTAATGTACTTCAAAACCAAATATTCTCCAACTTGTGAAACCCCTTCAAATAGGTAGGTCGGTTAACACTGGCACATATGTATATATGTGTGTATATATATTAATTAAATTAGGGTAAGAGAAGGAAAAAAGAAAGAGGCAGCCGTGCGGTGCAGAAAGAAAAAGGAAAAAAAGAGAAAGAGAAGAAAGAAATAAGAAGAGAGGAGAAAAGAGAAGAAGAACAAAAAGAGAGATGAAAGAAATTGGAGAAACATATTCAAATTTTCATCACGTTTTTCATGGGTGGATTCTAATCAAGATTGTGGTAAATCTCTAAATAATTATTGTGATTATTCCCTTAATATGAAGATTTATATTATGGAAATTTAATAATTGAATGGCTCTAGAATAGGGAAGAATTAATTGGTAATGTTATTAGCGATGATATCAAGAATCGTCAAGTCGTCGGATAAGCTAAAGTGATAATTTTCTCCACCCTAATTTCGGATTTTTGGTTGATTTATGGAAGAGATTATACTTTTAAACGAGGCATGATCACAATAGGATTTATAGGGTCATAATAAGAAAAGTGAGACGTTACAAGTGAATTGGATTAAGCCCTATATTTATCGTATGCGAATTGATGAAAAGTATATGAAATGTATAA
The DNA here is from genome assembly GCA_036759665.1 of Gynandropsis gynandra. Taxonomy (NCBI): domain Eukaryota; kingdom Viridiplantae; phylum Streptophyta; class Magnoliopsida; order Brassicales; family Cleomaceae; genus Gynandropsis; species Gynandropsis gynandra. The sequence goes on from CM071866.1 coordinate 39,225,833, forward strand.
GTAAATAGAGATGATCTAGAGTTAACATGCAACCAAGTGTTGGGGTCGGAGAACGTCGATATTTTGGTTCGGTGTCAAAGCTGAGTGAACATCTTGTTAGTATGCTCAATCGATTGATTTCACACTCAAACCTTTGGAAGAAGGCGTTTGCGAGTGCGTTGGTGAGAGTTTTCATGTGAGAAGTATCGGGTCGATGAGTTAGTATTGCGACATCTAGATCTGGGCCAGCGTTATGCCATGCTGGGGTTGTGGTAATATTTCGAGCGACGGAGGAATGAGTTAGTCAGATTAGTGGATCTGCCGGTGTCGTACCGTGTTAGGGTTGTGGTAACCTTTCGAGCGACGGAGTGTCGAGTTAATCAGATCAATGGATCTGCCAGCGTCGTACCGTGTTGGAGTTGTGGTAACCTTTTGAGCGACAGAGTGTTGTATTGTGCTGATGGCTGGGTTATGTTGTGACCTTTCGAGATCTTCAGTGTGCTGGGGGTCCTTTGGACTTTGCAAGCGTATGCCCGAGCTAGAGTCGTGTGGACTCTGTGCGTTATGATCCAATGTGGTACTAGTCTTAGATTTTGGATACTTAGTCGGGTTGGATAGATTTGTTTATATATCTTTAGTTTAGACTTTGGATATAACGTTATTTACGTTATTCAATTTATAATGGAAGAATACGTGGCACAAAGTACGTACATGTATTGATTTCACTGAGTGCGTATTTCGTACTCACCCTATTGTGGGCTGTCGTGTGATGCGTTATCCAAGTTAAACAAATAACCTAAATTCTCCGCAAGTGCACGACACGTGTATAGTACTTCAGGTGTCGATCCCACAGGGACTACGCAACACAACTTAAACTCTAACTATGAATCAAACTTGCTAACGAACAAAATATGAGAATTGAGAATGAAATACTAAAGCAAATAAACAAACTAGTTCTTAAGAATGAGACAAACGTTCCAGGAAACCAGTTTCACCACAAGACTACCGAAATCAACAATCAACCTATCTACCATGCAATCCCAGTTCAAGTTATCTAAGGCAGACGATCCTAATATGATATCTACCCTCTCTCGAGGCATAGACACGTGATCTAGTCAAGTTACCCCCTACTTTCTTGGTTGACACATTGAACTAAACCCATACGATCTATGATTCATTCGTTTTACCCTCAACCGCTGCTACCCCACTTTCGTGGCCTAACCTCGGTTGTTTTAAACCTGATCTTCTAGGACTAGAATTCTCCTTTCGGTCCTTCTCCTAATCCCTAACACATGCATCTATGTGGCCATCGCAAACACAAGTAAATTAAGCACTCAGATAAAGAATAGATAAACGAAAACGGGAAGATGCATTCAAAGATAAATCAAAAGTGGTTCCAGGATAGCCAAAGGCTAATCCCTTCTCCTAGAACAAACAAACTACTTGCTCATTCGTCCGTAAACAAACATAAACGAAATAGAAGGTCTAAGGAACATGAAAACCAAACGAAACCGAAGTGTCGGGTTGATCTCCAATTCTCCTTGTAAGTCTCCTTCGTAAGAACCTTCTTCCTCTGTCCCTCGATTGATCTCGAAACTTGGTGAATGAGCTCGACCTCTCACTCCTCTCCTCTTCTTTCCTTCCTCTTTCTTTTTCCTTTTCTCCCTCCCTTTCCTTCTGGACGTTCAGTTCTTCCTTATGTTGCAGCAACCACCGATTGTTGTCTTTTCATGAGTTTCCATTATTGAATAAGTTAGGTGACGTTTCCATTAGTTCCTCCAGCGGAATATCACTTATTCCTGTTCTCTAAAGTCATTTTCTTTATTCTATAAGTCCCCAACAAACTTTCATTTGTTTTAAGTCAAATTAACTTATTTGGAGTTGCAGGTGACGGTCGCGACCCGTGCGGGCAGGGTAAATGACCCGCTCGGGTACGGCGCGGAAGATCGCGCAAGAACGCGATGGAAAAGAGGTGCCCCGGTCGGGCTAGAGAGTGCCCCGGTCGGGCTGAGGTGTGCCCCGGTCGGGCTTGAGTGTGCCCTGGTCGGACTCAAGTTGCTGGACAGACTTGCCGACAAAACGCCCCGCGCAGGCAAGGGTGTTCTTCGCTGATTCTCGTCGCGTTTCTTCCGTGATGATCCTCGATGTTTGTACTTTGTCTCATGTATGTCCTTTAGCTCCAAAATGAACCGAATATGCATAAAAACCTGTAAGAACACGAAAACACGAAAACGGATACAAAATCATACGTAAACATTGCATCTAGATCGTAAACGTCTCTAAAATCGTGCAAGAAATACGTATGAAAACGAGATGATCAAAATCCCCCAGACTTAAATGTTCGCTTGTCCCTAAGAAAATGTAAACGTGGAACACGTGGGGTGTACAAAATCCGAGAATTCGCCCTTCTCCTAGAAGTACCGCTAAAGCGAACCTAACCGATCAACTAGCACGTCGAGAGCAAATTCGACCTAATTAAGTTTTCGATCTTCATCCTAGGTTCACCAAGGCTACCCATGAGAAAGTAAATCAAAGGAAAACCAAACAAGCTACCGTAACTCTCTCCACCAAACAAGACTTGAGACGATGCTAAACCTAGAACAACCGAGGATACTTGTTTCTTTTCTGAGCTTCTTTCTTTCTTCATTCCTCTTTTTTTTCTTTCTCTTTTTTTTTCTTTTTATGACTTTTTTTGCGTTTCCTTTTTTTATTTTTTTCTTTGCATACACACTAGGCTTCTAGGACGTCGGATTTGAAGGGATCCAGCCTCTACTTAAACCCAGACTACCGATGACGGTATACTAATGCATCTCATTTAAGCGTACAGCGGAGTAGGCTGCATTTTATTTGTACCATGCCCTTAGGACGTAGAAAGATGATGGCCAACCCACCACTTAGACCCGATCCATCGAAAGAGTATCAAGGTCGATGCACTCATATCGATTTTAGATCATGCGTTTCAGGCATTATTTCTATCGACAGTGGAGTGTTAGTGTGTGCTCTTAATCTGCAAATAAGCTCGATCTCATACGATATAGTAATCCTCATAGAAAAGTGAAGTAAAGCATCGTCTAGACAAAGTATGACCATCTGGATAGAGAGAATAAACGATAAACTAGCATAGCAACCTCGTCTAAACCCCCCACAAGCAACACTAGGATTCCCAAAGAACTACGACCTAGTGTTTTTTAGCCGACTAATAAGCTCTAACGCTTAGGGAAAACCTAGCTCAAACATGCAAAATTTCACGGAAAAGGACAACTTCTTAAGCGTTCTAGGTTCAGGTTCATCTCAAAACGTGGCACGGGACAAGTGTATGGGACGACTCTGACTCACGGAAACAAAAACAAACTAAAAACTACAAAAATAACCTAAAAATTACAAAGTCAAAGGGAAGATGAAAGAAAATGAAATGAAATCACCTGACAAACGTGAGCTACTCCCCCAGACTTGAATTGAACGGCATCCTCGACGTGAAGCTCCGATGGAGGGTAAGGGAAGTGAAGCACGTTTGCGGTGGTATATTTTTTTCTCTCCTTTTTCTAAACCGAAATCGAATAACCGAGTCTCAAACTAAAAACTAGAAAAAAATTAAAAACATAAAAGCAAACAGCTGGGTTGCCTCCCAGAAAGCGCTTATTTAACGTCTTTAAGCTTTGACGTTTCCATTCCTCATGCGTGCGCGACGGGTGGATCAGAAAGGGAAATGGAGTTTCCACTTTCGATCGGTTGGGCGGCTTGGTAGAGCTTTAGCCGCTGTCCATTGTCTTTGAATGTGTCACCCGTCTCGCTCCATAGTTCCAGTTCTCCATGTGTGAAGACTTCTCGTACTAGAAAAAGAACAGACCAACGAGAACGTAGGTTGCCCGAGAAAGGCATAGGACAAGAATTGAAAAGTAGAACTATATCACCTGATTGGAAGTCATGAGGTAGGGTCTTTTTTTCGTGTCATCCTTTAGTCTCTACTTCTTTCTTTGGCACATCATGCACGGGATTCACTCGTCCGCTGCCCGAGGTTGGATAAATGGTATCTACACTGAAAAGTTTTATGACGTCTTTTTCCATTACCTCTTGCAAGTGCGGGTGCAGCCTCCTTTGAGTTTCAATTGAAGTTACGTGGCTGTCTTCCGTATGAGTTCCGTGCGTACATACTGAAGGGCTGACTCTTCTACGCTTCTTTACGCGTGTGGGTTGTTTTCTCATCTAATCTGCACTCAAGTTAGCATTCATAACAGCAGGATATGTTTTATTGGATTCAACGTGCTCATACCAAAAAGAAGACGGAGGTGGTTCGGGCTCAAGTTTGGACGTCTTTTCTGCTGCAAAACCAGCATGGATTTTGTGTGGTATCTCCTCACATGGGGCGTCTCCTAGTGCTTCAATAGCGCTCATGAATTTTGTATACACCTCAGCTCCTTCGTCCGCAAATCCTTCGGAAACACTTACTTGATCATGTGTGTCTTTTGATAACTCGTCCAGCGAATCCACTCTAAGGCAAGACTCCTTGCATAAGGGTCGTTCATGGGGCTGGACAGGTTGAATTCGATCGTCTCATCTCCGACACGTAAGGACAGCTTTCCTTGTTGTACGTCTATCAAGGCACCTACAGTAGCTAAGAACGGTCTACCAAGAATAATAGGTGTCCTAGCATCTTCCTTTTTCTCAAGTACAACAAAATCAATGGGAATGCAAAGCTTACCTACCATGGTGGGAATGTTTTCAACGATTCCCACCGGATATCTTACCGAATGATCCGCAAGGCGTAGACACATCTTTGTAGGTTTGAGATTCCCAAACTCCATCCGCTTGAAGACTGAGTGTGGCATGATGCTCACGCTTGCCCTTAAATCGCACAAAGCATTAGAAATATCTAGATTACCTATTGTGCACGGAATGGAGAAGCTTCCGAGATCCTTCAACTTTGGTGGCAGCTTGTTTTGAAGGATAGCGTTGCATTCCTCGGTGAGTGCTACCGTCTCGTTCTCTTCGATATGCTTCTCTTTGGAAAGTACCTCTTTGATGAGTTTGGCGTGATTAGGCATCTTTTGGAGGGCTTCCACGTATGGGATGTTGATGTCAAGCTTCTTGAGACCCTCCACGAATCTTCCCACTCGTTCTTCATTCTTACTGCTCACCAACCGTTGAGAAAACGATATAGGAGGTTTGTATGCCGGTGGAGCAACATATGGTTTGTCTAAATCTGATTCAACTCTTTCCATAATCGCAACCTTACCTTTTCTTCTATTAATGGACGTACAAGCAGCATTCCCTCGCTCTTTCGAGGGCGAATT